>JAUJEF010000380.1:0-87000 GCA_030444885.1 Citrus sp. QX-2021 | reverse complement strand
TGTTGGCCAGCCCCTCCGCCCAAGGCTATAGCCCACCCGTTTTTTGGCCATTTTTCCGCTGGACGAACTTGGCGCCCCGTCCTTCGGGCGGTTATTTTTGGGTGCGGCTGTTCCCGCGGCCTATTTTTGGCACGCGGACACCGTTCGCAAAGTCTCACCCCATTCCGAGTCCGGCGGACGAAGTTGGTCAGCACCTCCCCCCAAGGCTATAGCCCACCCGTTTTTTGGCTATTTTTCCGCTGGGCGGTTTGGGCGCGCCGACCTTCGGGGGGTTATTTTTGGGCGCGGCTGTGCCCGCGACCTATTTTTGGCACGCGGAGGCCGCTCGCAAAGTCTCGGCCCATTCCGAGTCTGACGAACGAAGTTGGCCAGCCCCTCCCCCCAAGGCTATAGCCCACCCATTTTTTGGCCATTTTTCCGCTGGACGAACTTGGCGCCCCAGCCTTCGGCGGGTTATTTTTGGGCGCAGCTGTGTCCGCGGCCTATTTTTGCCGCGCGGAGGCCGCTCGCAAAGTCTCGCCCCATTCTGAGTCCGGCGCACATAGTTGGCCAGCCCCTCCCCCCAAGGCTATAGCCCACCCGTTTTTTGGCCATTTTTCCGCTGGACGAACTTGGCGCCCCGGCCTTCGGGCGCGACTGTTCCCGCGGCTTATTTTTGGTACGTGGAGGCCGCTCGCAAAGTCTCGCCCCATTCCGAGTCCGGCGGACGAAGTCGGCCAGCCGCTCCCCCGAAGGCTATAGCCCACTCGTTTTTTGGCCATTTTTCCGCTGGGGGGTTTGGGTACGCCGACCTTCGGGGGGTTATTTTTGGGTGGAGCTGTTCCCGCGACCTATTTTTGGCACGCAGAGGCCGCTCGCAAAGTCTCGCCCCATTCCGAGTACGACGAACGAAGTTGGCCAGCCCCTACCCCCAAGGCTATAGCCCACCCATTTTTTGGCCATTTTTCCGCTGGACGAACTTGGCGCCCCGGCCTTCGGGGGGTTATTTTTGGGCGTAGCTGTGCCCGCGGCCTATTTTTGGTGCGCAGAGGCCGCTCGCAAAGTCTCGCCCCATTCTGAGTCCGGCGGTCAAAGTTGGCCAGCCCCTCCGCCCAAGGCTATAGCCACCCGTTTTTTGGCCATTTTTCCGCTGGACGAACTTGGCGCCCCGGCCTTCGGGTGGTTATTTTTGGCGCGGCTGTGCCCGCGGCCTATTTTTGGAACACGGAGGCTGCTCGCAAAGTCTCGCCCCATTCCGAGTCCTGCGGACGAAGTTGGCCAGTCCCTCCCCCCAAGGCTATAGCTCACCCGTTTTTTGGCCATTTTTCCGCTGGACGAACTTCGCGCCCCGGCCTTCGGGGGGTTATTTTTGGGCGCAGCTGTGCTCGCGGCCTATTTTTGGCACACGGAGGCGCCTCGCAAAGTCTAGCGCCATTCCGAGTCCGGTGGACGAAGTTGGCCAGCCCCACCACCCAAGGCTATAGCCCACCCGTTTTTGTGGCCTTTTTCCGCTGGACGAACTTGGCGCCCCGGCCTTCGGGCAGGTATTTTTGGGCGCGGCTGTGCCCCCGGTCTATTTTTGGCACACGGAGGCGCCTCGCAAAGTCTCGCGCCATTCCGAGTCCGTCGGACGAACTTGGCCAGCCCCACCACCCAAGGCTATAGCCCACCCGTTTTTGTGGCCTTTTTCCCTTGGACGAACTTGGCGCCCCGGCCTTCGGGTGGGTATTTTTGGAAGCGGCTGTGCCCGCGGCCTATTTTTGGGACACGGAGTTGGCTCGCAAAATCTCGCGCCATTCCGAGTCCGGCGGAAGAAGTTGGCCAGCCCCACCCCCCAAGGCTATAGCCCAGCCGTTTTTGTGGCCTTTTTCCGCTGGACGAACTTGGCGCCCCGGCCTTCAGGCGGGTATTTTTGGGCGCGGCTGTGCCCGCGGCCTATTTTTGGGACACGGAGGTGCCTCGTAAATTCTTGCGCCATTCCGAGTCCGGCGGACGAAGTGGGCCAGCCCCACCCCCCAAGGCTATAGCCCACCCGTTTTTGTGGCCTTTTTCCGCTGGACGAACTTGGCGCCCCGGCCTTTGGGTGGGTATTTTTTGGCGCGGCTGTGCCTGCGGCCTATTTTTGGCACACGTAGGCGCCTCGCAAAGTCTCGCGCCATTTCAAGTCCGGCGGACGAAGTTGGCCAGCCCCACCCCCCAAGGCTATAGCCCACCCATTTTTGTGGCCTTTTTCCGCTGGTCGAACTTGGCGCCCCGGCCTTCGGGCGGGTATTTTTGGGCGCGGCTGTGCACGCGGCCTATTTTTCGCACACGGAGGCGGCTCGCAAAGTCTCGCACCATTCCGAGTCCGGCGGACGAAGTTGGCCAGCCCCACCCCCCAAGGCTATAGCCTACCCGGTTTTGTGGCCTTTTTCCGCTGGACAAACTTGGCGCCCCGGCCTTCGGGCGGGTATTTTTGGGCGCGGCTGTGCTCGCGGCCTATTTTTGGCACACGGAGGCGCCTCGCAAAGTCTAGTGCCATTCCGAGTCCGGCGGACGAAGTTGGCCAGCCCCACCCCCCAAGGCTATAGCCCAACCGTTTTTGCGTCCTTTTTCTGCTGGACGAACCTGGCAACCTGGACTTCGGGCGTTATTTGTGGTTGCGGCAGTGCCCACTGCATATTTTTGGCACACGAAGGCCGCACACAATGTCACGCCCCATTCTGAGTCCGGCGGACGAACTTTGCCAGTTCCACCCCCCAAGGCTATAGCCCACCCGTTTTTGTGGCCTTTTTCCGCTGGACGAACTTGGTGCCCCAGACTTCGGGCGGTTAATTTTAGTCGCGGCTGTGCCCGCGGCCTATTTTTGGCACACGGAGGCCGCTCGCAAAGTCTCGTCCCATTCCGAGTACGGCGGATGCACTTGGCCTCTCCCAACCCCCAAGGCTATAGCCCACCCGTTTTTGTGGCCTTTTTCCGCTGGACGAACTTGGTACCCCGGCCTTCGGGCGGTTATTTTTGGGTACGGCTGTGCCCGTGGCCTATTTTTGGCACATGGAGGCCGCTCACAAAGTCTCATCCCATTCCGAGTCCGGCGGACGAACTTGGCCTGCCGCACCCCCCAAGGCGATAGCCCACCCGTTTTTGTGGCCTTTTTCCGCTGGACGAACGTGGCGCCCCGGCCTTCGGGTGGTTATTTTTGGGTACAGCTATGCCCATGGCCTATTTTTGGCCCACGGAGGCCGCTCGCAAAGTCTCGTCCCATTCCGAGTCCGGCGGACGAACTTGGCCAGCCGCACCCCCCAATGCTATAGCCCACCCGTTTGATGGCCTTTTTCCGCTGGACGAACATGGCAACCCGGCGTTCGGGCGGTTATTTTTGGGCGCGGCAGTGCCCACGGCCTATTTTTGGCACACGAAGGCCGCTCGCAAAGTCTCGTCCCATTCTGAGTCCGGCGGACAAACTTGGCCAGCCCCGTCCCCAAGGCTATAGCCCACCCGTTTTTGTGGGCTTTTTCCGCTGGATGAACTTGGCGCTCCGGCCTTTGGGCGGTTATTTTTGGTAGCGACTGTGTCCGCAGCCTATTTTTTGCACACGGAGGCCGCTCGCAAAGTCTCGACCTATTCGGAGTCCGGCGGACGAACTTGGCCAGCCCGACCTCCAAGGCTATAGCCCGTTTTTGTGGCCCTTTTCCGATGGACGGACTTGGCGCCCCGGCCTTCGGGTTGTTTATTTTGGTCGCTGCTGTGCCGCCGGCCTATTTTTCGCACACGGAGGCCGCTCACAAAGTCTCGTCCCATTCCGAGTCCGGCGGACAAACTTAGCCAGCCCCACCCCGAAAGGCTATAGCCCACTCGTTTTATGGCCTTTTTCCGCTGGACTAACCTGGCAACCCGGCCTTGGGGCAGTTATTTTTTGGACGCGGCAGTGCCCGTGGCCTATTTTTGGCACACGAAGGGCGTTCCCAAAGTCCCGCCCCATTCTGAGTCCGGCGGACGAACTTGGCCAGCCCTAGCCCCCAAGGCTATAGCCCACCCGTTTTTGTGGCCTTTTTCCGCTGGACGAACTTGGCACCCCGGCCTTCGGGCGGTTATTTTTGGGGGCGGCTGTGCCCGCGGCCTATTTTTGGCACACGGAGGCCGCTCGCAAAGTCTCGTCCCATTCCGAGTCCGGCGGATGCACTTGGCCTCTCCCAACCCCCAAGGCTATAGCCCACCCGTTTTTGTGGCCTTTTTCCGCTGGACGAACTTGGTACCCCGGCCTTCGGGCGGTTATTTTTGGGTACGGCTGTGCCCGTGGCCTATTTTTAACACACAGAGGCTGCTCGCATGGTCTCGCCCCATTCCGAGTCCGGCGGACAAACTTGGCTAGTCCCACCCCCCAAGACTATAGCCCACCCGTTTTTGTGGCCTTTTTCCGCTGGATGAACTTGGCGCCCCGGCCTTCGGGTGGATATTTTTGGGTGCGACTGTGCCCACGGCCTATTTTTTGCACACAAAGGCCGCTCGCAAAGTCTCATCCCATTCCGACTCCGGCGGACGAACTTGGCCAGCCGCACTCCCCAAGGCTATAGCCCACCCATTTTATGGCCTTTTTCCGCTGGACGAACATGGCAACCCGGACTTCGGGCAGTTATTTTTGGGCGCGGCAGTGCCCACGGCGTACTTTTGGCACACGAAGGCCGCTCGCAAAGTCTCGTCCCATTCCGAGTCCGGCGGATGCACTTGGCCTCTCCCAACCCCCAAGGCTATAGCCCACCCGTTTTTGTGGCCTTTTTCCGCTGGACGAACTTGGTACCCCGGCCTTCGGGCGGTTATTTTTGGGCGTGGCTGTGCCCGCGGCCCATTTTTTACACACAGAGGCTGCTCGCATGGTCTCGCCCCATTCCGAGTCCGGCGGACAAACTTGGCTAGTCCCACCCCCCAAGACTATAGCCCACCCGTTTTTGTGGCCTTTTTCCGCTGGATGAACTTGGCGCCCCGGCCTTCGGGTGGATATTTTTGGGTGCGACTGTGCCCACGGCCTATTTTTTGCACACAAAGGCCGCTCGCAAAGTCTCATCCCATTCCGACTCCGGCGGACGAACTTGGCCAGCCGCACTCCCCAAGGCTATAGCCCACCCATTTTATGGCCTTTTTCCGCTGGACGAACATGGCAACCCGGACTTCGGGCAGTTATTTTTGGGCGCGGCAGTGCCCACGGCGTACTTTTGGCACACGAAGGCCGCTCGCAAAGTCTCGTCCCATTCTGAGTCTGGCGGATGAACTTGGCAAGCCCCACCCCCCAAGGCTATAGCCCAACCGTTTTTGCGTCCTTTTTCCGCTGGACGAACTTGGCACCCCGGCCTTCGGGCGGTTATTTTTGGGGGCGGCTGTGCCCGCGGCCTATTTTTGGCACACGGAGGCCGTTCGCAAAGTCTCGTCCCATTCCGAGTCCGGCGGATGCACTTGGCCTCTCCCAACCCCCAAGGCTATAGCCCACCCGTTTTTGTGGCCTTTTTCCGCTGGACGAACTTGGTACCCCAGCCTTCGGGTGGTTATTTTTGGGTACGGCTGTGCCCGTGGCCTATTTTTGGCACATGGAGGCCGCTCACAAAGTCTCATCCCATTCCGAGTCCGGCGGACGAACTTGGCCTGCCGCACCCCCCAAGGCTATAGCCCACCCGTTTTTGTGGCCTTTTTCCGCTGGACGAACGTGGCGCCCCGGCCTTCGGGCGGTTATTTTTGGGTACAGCTGTACCCGTGGCCTATTTTTGGCGCACGGAGGCCGCTCGCAAAGTCTCGTCCCATTCCGAGTCCGGCGGACGAACTTGGCCAGCCCCACCCCCCAAGGCTATAGCCCACCCGTTTTTTGTGGCCTGTTTCCGCTGGACGAACTTGGCGCCCCTGCCTTCGGGCGGTTATTTTTGGGCGCGGCTGTGCCCGCGGACTATTTTTGGCTCACGGAGGCCGCTCAAAAAGTCTAGCCCCATTCCGAGTCTGGCAGACGAACTTGGCCAGCCCCACACCCCAAGGCTATAGCCCACCAGTTTTTGTGGCCTTTTTCCGCAGGACGAACTTGGCGCCCCGGCCTTCGAGCGGTTATTTTTGGTGCGCCTGTGCCCGTGGCCTATTTTTGATAAATGGAGGCCGCTCGCAAAGTCTCGCCACATTCCGAGTCCGGCGGACGAATTTGGCCAGCCCCACCCCCCAAGGCTATAGCCCACCCGTTTTTTGTGGCCTGTTTCCGCTGGACGAACTTGGCGCCCCTGCCTTCGGGCCGTTATTTTTGGGCGCAGCTGTGTCCGTGGACTATTTTTGGCACACGGAGGCCGCTCAAAAAGTCTGGCCCCATTCCGAGTCTGGCAGACGAACTTGGCCAGCCCCACACCCCAAGGCTATAGCCCACCCGTTTTTGTGGCCTTTTTCCGCAGGACGACCTTGGAGCCCCGGCCTTCGGGCGGGTATTTTTGGGCGCGGCTTTGCCCACAGCTTATTTTTGGCACACGGAGGCGACTCGAAAAGTCTCGCGCCATTCCGAGTCCGGCGGACGAAGTTGGCCAGCCCCACCCCCCAAGGCTATGGCCCACCCGTTTTTGTGGCCTTTTTCCGCTGGACGAACTTGGCGCCCCGGCCTTCGGGGGGGTATTTTTGGGCGCGGCTGTGCCCGCGGCCTATTTTTGGGACACGGAGGCGACTCAAAAAGTCTCGCGCCATTCCGAGTCCGGCGGACGAAGTTGGCCAGCCCCACCCCCCAACGCTATAGCCCACCCGTTTTTGTGGCTTTTTTCCTCAGGACGAACTTGGAGCACCGGCCTTCGGGCAGGTATTTTTGGGCGCGGCTGTTCCCGCAGCCTATTTTTGGCACACGGAGGCGTCTCACAAATTCTCCCGCCATTCCGAGTCCGGCGGACGAAGTTGGCCAGCCCCACCCCCCAAGGCTATAGCCCACCCGTTTTTGTGGCCTTTTTCCGCTGGACAAACTTGGCGCCCCGGCCTTCGGGCGGGTATTTTTGGGGGCGGCTGTGCCCGCAGCCTATTTTTGGCACACGGAGGCGCCTCGCAAAGTCTCGCACCATTCCGAGTCCGGCGGACGAAGTTGGCCAGCCCCACCCCCCAAGGCTATAGCCCACCCGTTTTTGTGGCCTTTTTCCGCAGGACGACCTTGGAGCCCCGGCCTTCGGGCGGGTATTTTTGGGCGCGGCTTTGCCCGCAGCTTATTTTTGGCACACGGAGGTGACTCGAAAAGTCTCGCGCCATTCCGAGTCCGGCGGACGAAGTTGGCCAGCCCCACCCCCCAAGGCTATGGCCCACCCGTTTTTGTGGCCTTTTTCCGCTGGACGAACTTGGCGCCCCGGCCTTCGGGGGGGTATTTTTGGGCGCGGCTGTGCCCGCGGCCTATTTTTGGGACACGGAGGCGACTCAAAAAGTCTCGCGCCATTCCGAGTCCGGCGGACGAAGTTGGCCAGCCCCACCCCCCAACGCTATAGCCCACCCGTTTTTGTGGCCTTTTTCCTCAGGACGAACTTGGAGCACCGGCCTTCGGGCAGGTATTTTTGGGCGCGGCTGTTCCCGCAGCCTATTTTTGGCACACGGAGGCGTCTCACAAATTCTCCCGCCATTCCAAGTCCGGCGGACGAAGTTGGCCAGCCCCACCCCCCAAGGCTATAGCCCACCCGTTTTTGTGGCCTTTTTCCGCAGGACGAACTTGGCGCCCCGGCCTTCGGGCTGGTATTTTTGGGCGCGGCTGTGCCCGCGGCCCATATTTGGGACACGGAGGCGACTCAAAAAGTCTCGCGCCATTCCGAGTCCGGCGGACTAAGTTGGCCAGCCCCACCCCCCAAGGCTATAGCCCACCCGTTTTTGTGGCCTTTTTCCGTTGGACGAACTTGGCGCCCCGGCCTTTGGTCGGGTATTTTAGGGCGCGGCTGTGCCGCGGCCTATTTTTGGCACACGGAGTCGCCTCGCAAAGTCTCGCACCATTCCGAGTCCGGCGGACGAACTTGGCCAGCCCCACCCCCCAAGGCTATAGCCCACCGGTTTTTTTGGCCTTTTTCCGCAGGACGAACTTGGCGCCTCGGCCTTCGGGCGGGTATTTTTGGGCGCGGCTGTGCCCGCAGCCTATTTTTGTCACACGGAGGCGCCTCGCAAAGTCTCGCGCCATTCCGAGTCCGGCGGACGAAGTTGGCCAGCCCCACCCCCCAAGGCTGTAGCCCACCCGTTTTTGTGGCCTTTTTCCGCAGGACGACCTTGGAGCCCCGGCCTTCGGGCAGGTATTTTTGGGCGCGGCTGTTCCCGCGGCCTATCTTTGGCACACAGAGGTGCCTCGCAATGTCTCGCGCCATTCCGAGTCCGGCGGACGAAGTTGGCCAGCCCCCACCCCCAAGGCTATAGCCCACCCGTTTTTGTGGCCTTTTTCCACTGGACGAACTTGGCGCGCCGGCCTTCGGGCTGGTATTTTTGGCCACGGCTGTGCCCACGGCCTATATTTCGCACACAGAGGCGCCTCGCAAAATCTCGCGCCATTCCGAGTCCGGCGGATGAAGTTGGGCAGCCCCACCCCCCAAGGCTGTAGCCCACCCGTTTTTTTGGCCTTTTTCCGCTGGACGAGCTTGGCGACCCGGCCTTCGGGTGGGTATTTTTGGGCGCGGCTTTGTCCGCGGCCTATTTTTGGCACACGGAGGTACCTCGCAAAGTCTCGCGCCATTCCGAGTCCGGCGCACGAAGTTGGCCATCCCCACCCCCCAAGTCTATAGCCCACCCGTTTTTGTGGCCTTTTTCCGCCGGACGAACTTGGCGCACCGGCCTTCGGGATGGTATTTTTGGGCGCGGCTGTGCCCGTAGCCTATTTTTGGCACACAGACGCGCCTCGCAAAGTCTCGCGCCATTCCGAGTCCGGCGGACGAAGTTGGCCAGCCCCACCCCCCAAGGCTATAGCCCACCCGTTTTTGTGGCCTTTTTCCACTGGACGAACTTGTCGCCCCGGCCTCCGGGCGGGTATTTTTGGCCGCGCCTGTGCCCGCGGCCTATTTTTGGCACACGGAGGCGCCTCGCAATGTCTCGCGCCATTCTGAGTCCGGCGGACGAAGTTGGCCAGCAGCACCCCCCAAGGCTATAGCCCACCCGTTTTTGTGGCCTTTTTCCGCTGGACGAACTTGGCGCCCCGGCCTTCGGGTGGGTATTTTTGTACGCGGCTCTGTCCGCGGCCTATTTTTGGCACACGGAGGCGCCTCGCAAAGTCTCGCGCCATTCCGAGTCCGGCGGATGAAGTTGGTCAGCCCCACCCCCCAAGGCTATAGCCCACCCGTTTTTGTGGCCTTTTTCCGCTGGACGAACTTGGCGACCCGGCCTTCGGGCGGGTATTTTTGGAGGCGGCTGTGCCCGCGGACTATTTTTCGCACACGGAGGCGCCTCGCAATGTCTCGCGCCATTCCGAGTCCGGCGGACGAAGTTGGCCAGCCCCACCCCCCAAGGCTATAGCCCACCCGTTTTTGTGGCCTTTTTCCGCTGGACGAACTTGGCGCCCCGGCCTTCGGACGGGTATTTTTGGCGCGGCTGTGTCCGCGACCTATTTTTGGCACACGGAGGAACCTCGCAAAGTCTCGCGCCATTCCGTGTCCGGCGGACGAAGTTGGCCAGCCCCACCCCCCAAGGCTACAGCCCACACGTTTTTGTGGCCTTTTTCCGCTGGACGAACTTGGCGACCCGGCCTTCGAGCGGGTATTTTTGGAGGCGGCTGTGCCCGCGGACTATTTTTCGCACACGGAGGCGCCTCGCAATGTCTCGCGCCATTCCGAGTCCGGCGGACGAAGTTGGCCAGCCCCACCCCCCAAGGCTATAGCCCACCCGTTTTTGTGGCCTTTTTCCGCTGGACGAACTTGGCGCCCCGGCCTTCGGACGGGTATTTTTGGTGCGGCTGTGTCCGCGACCTATTTTTGGCACACGGAGGAACCTCGCAAAGTCTCGCGCCATTCCGTGTCCGGCAGACGAAGTTGGCCAGCCCCACCCCCCAAGGCTACAGCCCACACGTTTTTGTGGCCTTTTTCCGCTGGACGAACTTGGCGCCCCGGCCTTCGGGCTGGTATTTTTGGGCGCGGCTGTGCCCGCGGCCTATTTTTGGGACACGGAGGCGCCTCGCAAAGTCTCGCGCCATTACGAGTCCGGCGGACGAAGTAGGCCAGCCCCACCCCCCAAGGCTACAGCCCACACGTTTTTCTGGCCTTTTTCCGCTAGACGAACTTGGCGCCCCGGCCTTCGGGCTGGTATTTTTGGGCGCGGCTGTGCCTGCGGCCTATTTTTGGGACACGGAGGAGCCTCGCAAAGTCTCGCGCCATTCCGAGTCTGGCGGATGAAGTTGGCCAGCCCCACCCCCCAAGGCTATAGCCCACCCATTTTTTTGGCCTTTTTCCGCTGGACGAACTTGGCGACCCGGCCTTTGGGTGGGTATTTTTGGGCGCGGCTTTGTCCGCGGCCTATTTTTGGCACACGGAGGCGCCTCGCAAAGTCTCGGGCCATTCCGAGTCCGGCGCACGAAGTTGGCCATCCCCACCCCCCAAGTCTATAGCCCACCCGTTTTTGTGGCCTTTTTCCGCCGGACGAACTTGGCGCCCCGGCCTTCGGGCTGGTATTTTTGGGCGCGGCTGTGACCGCGGCCTATTTTTGGGATACGGAGGCGCCTCGCAAAGTCTCACGCCATTACGAGTCCGGCGGACGAAGTAGGCCAGCCCCACCCCCCAAGGCTACAGCCCACACGTTTTTCTGGCCTTTTTCCGCTAGACGAACTTGGCGCCCCGGCCTTCGGGCTGGTATTTTTGGGCGCGGCTGTGCCTGCGGCCTATTTTTGGGACACGGAGGAGCCTCGCAAAGTCTCGCGCCATTCCGAGTCTGGCGGATGAAGTGGGCCAGCCCCACCCCCCCAGGCTATAGCCCACCCATTTTTTTGGCCTTTTTCCGCTGGACGAACTTGGCGACCCGGCCTTCGGGTGGGTATTTTTGGGCGCGGCTTTGTCCCCAGCCTATTTTTGGCACACAGAGGCGCCTCGCAAAATCTCTCGCCATTCCGAGTCCGGCGGACGAAGTTGGCCAGCCCCACCCCCCAAGGCTATAGCCCACCCGTTTTTGTGGCCTTTTTCCACTGGACGAACTTGTCGCCCCGGCCTCCGGGCGGGTATTTTCGGCCGGGCCTGTGCCCGCAGCCTATTTTTAGCACACGGAGGTGCCTCGCAATGTTTCGCGCCATTCCGATTCCGGCGGACGAAGTTGGCCAGCCCCACCCCCCAAGGCTATAGCCCACCCGTTTTTGTGGCCTTTTTCCGCTGGACGAACTTGGCGCCCCGGCCTTCGGGTGGGTATTTTTGTGCGCGGCTCTGTCCGCGGCCTATTTTTGGCACACGGAGGCGCCTCGCAAAGTCTCGCGCCATTCCGAGTCCGGCGGACGAAGTTGGTCAGCCCCACCCCCCAAGGCTATAGCCCACCCGTTTTTGTGGCCTTTTTCCGCTGGACGAACTTGGCGACCCGGCCTTCGGGCGGGTATTTTTGGAGGCGGCTGTGCCCGCGGACTATTTTTGGCACACGGAGGCGCCTCGCAATGTCTCGCGCCATTCCGAGTCCGGCGGACGAAGTTGGCCAGCCCCACCCCCCAAGGCTATAGCCCACCCGTTTTTGTGGCCTTTTTCCGCTGGACGAACTTGGCGCCCCGGCCTTCGGATGGGTATTTTTGGTGCGGCTGTGTCCGCGACCTATTTTTGGCACACGGAGGAACCTCGCAAAGTCTCGCGCCATTCCGAGTCCGGCGGACGAAGTGGGCCAGCCCCACCCCCCAAGGCTATAGCCCACCCGTTTTTGTGGCCTTTTTCCGCTGGACGAACTTGGCGCCCCGGCCTTCGGGGGGGTATTTTTGGGCGCGGCTGTTCCCGCGGCCTATTTTTGGCACACGGAAGTGCCTCGCAAAGTCTCGCGCCATTCCGAGTCCGGCGGACGAAGTTGGCCAGCCCCACCCCCCAAGGCTATAGCCCACCCATTTTTGTGGCCTTTTTCCGCTGGACTAACTTGGCGCCCCGGCCTTGGGGCGGGTATTTTTGGGCGCGGCTGTTCCTGTGGCCTATTTTTGGCACACGGAGGCGCCTCGTAAAGTCTCGCGCCATTCCGAGTCCGGCGGACGAAGTTGGCCAGCCCCACCCCCCAAGGCTATACCCCACCCATTTTTGTGGCCTTTTTCCGCTGGACTAACTTGGCGCCCCGGCCTTCGGGCGGGTAGTTTTAGACGCGGCTACGCCCACGGCCTATTTTAGGCACACGGAGGCGCCTCGCAAAATCTCGCGCCATTCCGAGCCCGGTGGACGAATTTGGCCAGCCCCACCCCCCAAGGCTATAGCCCACCTGTTTTTGTGGCCTTTTTCCGCTGGACGAACTTGGCGCTCCGGCCTTCGGGCGGTTATTTTTGGGAGCGGCTGTGCCCGGGGCCTATTTTTGACGCACGGAGGCCGCTCGCAAAGTCTCGCGCCATTCAGAGTCCGGCGGACGAAGTTGGCCAGCCCCACCCCCCAAGGCTATAGCCCACCCGTTTTTGTGGCCTTTTTCCGCTGGACAAACTCGGCGCCCCGGCCTTGGGGCGGTTATTTTTGGGTACGGCTGTGCCCGGGGCCTATTTTTGGCACAAGGAGGCCGCTCGCAAAGTCTCGCGCCATTCCGAGTCCGGCGGACGAAGTTGGCCAGCCCCACCCCCCAAGGCTATAGCCCACCCGTTTTTGTGGCGTTTTTCCGCTGGACGAACTTGGTGCACCGGCCTTCGGGCGGTTAGTTTGGGGCGCGCTTGTGCCCGGGGCCTATTTTTGGCACACGGAGGCTGCTCGCAAAGTCTCACGCCATTCCGAGTCCGGCGGACGAAGTGGGCCGGCCCCACCCCCCACGGCTATAGCCCACCCGTTTTTATGGCCTTTTTCCGCTGGACGAACTTGGCGCCCCGGCCTTCGGGAGGTTATTTTTGGGCACGGCTGTGCCCGGGGCCTATTTTTGGCACATGGAGGTTGCTCGCAAAGTCTCGCGCCATTCCGAGTCCGGCGGACGAAGTTGGCCAGCCCCTCCGTCCAAGGCTATAGCCCACCCGTTTTTTGGCCATTTTTCCGCTGGGGGGTTTGGGTGGGCCCACCTTCGGGCGGTTATTTTTGGGTACGGCTGTGCCCGTGGTATATTTTTGACACGCGGAGGCATCTCGCAAAGTCTCGCCCCATTCCGAGTCTGGCGGACAATGTTGGCCAGCCCCTCCCCCCAAGGCTATAGCCCACCCGTTTTTTGGCCATTTTTCCGCTGGGGGGTTTGGGCGCGCCGACCTTCGGGCGGTTATTTTTGGGTACGGCTGTGCCCGTGGCATATTTTTGACACGCGGAGACATCTCGCAAAGTCTCGTCCCATTCCGAGTCCGGCGGATGAAGTTGGCCAGCCCCTCCCCCCAAGGCTGTAGCCCACCCGTTTTTTGGCCATTTTTCCGCTGGACGAACTTGGCACCCCGGCCTTCGGGCGGTTATTTTTTGGCGCGGCTGTGCGCGCGGCCTATTTTTGGCACGTGGAGGCCGCTCCCAAAGTCTCGTCCCATTCCGAGTCCGGCGGACGAAGTTGCCCAGCCCCTCCCCCCAAGGCTATAGCCCACCCGTTTTTGTGGCCTTTTTTGCGCTGGACGAACTTGGCGCTCCGGCCTTCGGGGGGTTATTTTTCGGCGCGGCTGTGCCCATGGCCTATTTTTGGTACGCGGAGGCCGCTCGCTAGGTCTCGCCCCATTCCGAGTCCGGCGGACGAAGTTGGCCAGCCCCTCCCCCCAAGGCTATAGCCCAACCGTTTTTTGGCCATTTTTGCGCTGGACGAACTTGGCGCTCCGGCCTTCGGGCGGTTATTTTTGGGCGCGGCTGTGTCCGGGGCCTATTTTTGGCACACGGAGGCCGCTCGTAAAGTCTCGCGCGATTCCGAGTCCGGCGGACGAAGTTGGCCAGCCCCACCCCCCAAGGCTATAGCCCACCCGTTTTTGTGGCCTTATTCCGCTGGACGAACTGGGCGCCCCGGCCTTTGGGCGGTTATTTTTGGGCGTGGCTTTGCCCGGGGCCTATTTTTGGCCAACGGAGGCCACTCGCAAAGTCTCGCGCCATTCCGAGTCCGGCGGACGAAGTTGGCCAGCCCCACCCCCCAAGGCTATAGCCCACCCGTTTTTTTGGCCTTTTTCCGCTGGACGAACTTTGCGCCCCGGCCTTCGGGCGGTTATTTTTGGGCGCGGCTGTGTCCGGGGCCTATTTTTGGCACACGGAGGCTGCTCGCAAAGTCTCGAGCCATTCCGAGTCCGGCGGACGAAGTTGGCCAGCCCCACCCCCCACGGCTATAGCCCACCCGTTTTTGTGGCCTTTTTCCGCTGGACAAACTTGGCGCCCCGGCCTTCGGGAGGTTATTTTTGGGCGCGACTGTGCCCGTTGCCTATTTTTGGCACACGGAGGCCGCTCGCAAAGTCTCGCGCCATTCCGAGTCCGGCGGACGAAGTTGGCCAGCCCCACCCCCCAAGGCTATAGCCCACCCGTTTTTGTGGCCCTTTTCCGCTGGACGAACTTGGCGCCCCGGCCTTCGGGCAGTTATTTTTGGGAGCGGCTGTGCCCGGGTCCTATTTTTGGTGCACGGAGGCCGCTCGCAAAGTCTCGCGCCATTCAGAGTCCGGCGGACGAAGTTGGCCAGCCCCACCCCCCAAGGCTATAGCCCACCCGTTTTTGTGGCCTTTTTCCGCTGGACGAACTCGGCGCCCCGGCCTTGGGGCGGTTATTTTTGGGTACGGCTGTGCCCGGGGCCTATTTTTGGCACATGGAGGCTGCTCGCAAGGTCTCGCGCCATTCCGAGTCCGGCGGACGAAGTGGGCCGCCCCACCCCCAACGGCTATAGCCCACCCGTTTTTATGGCCTTTTTCCGCTGGACGAACTTGGCGCCCCGGCCTTCGGGAGGTTATTTTTGGGCACGGCTGTGCCCGGGGCCTATTTTTGGCACATGGAGGTTGCTCGCAAAGTCTCACGCCATTCCGAGTCCGGCGGACGAAGTGGGCCGGCCCCACCCCCCACGGCTATAGCCCACCCGTTTTTATGGCCTTTTTCCGCTGGACGAACTTGGCGCCCCGGCCTTCGGGCTGGTTATTTTTGGGCACGGCTGTGCCCGGGGCCTATTTTTGGCACATGGAGGTTGCTCGCAAAGTCTCGCGCCATTCCGAGTCCGGCGGACGAAGTGGGCCGGCCCCACCCCCCACGGCTATAGCCCACCCGTTTTTATGGCCTTTTTCCGCTGGACGAACTTGGCGCCCCGGCCTTCGGGCTGGTTATTTTTGGGCACGGCTGTGCCCGGGGGCTATTTTTGGCACATGGAGGTTGCTCGCAAAGTCTCACGCCATTCCGAGTCCGGCGGACGAAATGGGCCGGCCCCACCCCCCACGGCTATAGCCCACCCGTTTTTGTGGCCTTTTTCCGCTGGACGAACTTGGCGACCCGGCCTTCGGTAGGTTATTTTTGGGCGCGGCTGTGCCCGGGGCCTATTTTTGGCACACGGAGGCCGCTCGCAAAGTCTCGCACCATTCCGAGTCCGGCGGACGAAGTTGGCCAGCCCCACCCCCCAAGGCTATAGCCCACCCGTTTTTGTGGCCTTTTTCCGCTGGACGAACTTGGCGCCCCGGCCTTCGGGCAGTTATTTTTGGGAGCGGCTGTGCCCGGGGCCTATTTTTGGCGCACGGAGGCCGCTCGCAAAGTCTCGCGCCATTCAGAGTCCGGCGGACGAAGTTGGCCAGCCCCACCCCCCAAGGCTATAGCCCACCCGTTTTTGTGGCCTTTTTCCGCTGGACGAACTCGGCGCCCCGGCCTTGGGGCGGTTATTTTTGGGTACGGCTGTGCCCGGGGCCTATTTTTGGCACATGGAGGCTGCTCGCAAAGTCTCGCGCCATTCCGAGTCCGGCGGACGAAGTGGGCCGGCCCCACCCCCAACGGCTATAGCCCACCCGTTTTTATGGCCATTTTCCGCTGGACGAACTTGGCGCCCCGGCCTTCGGGAGGTTATTTTTGGGCATGGGACGGTTGGCCAGCCCCACTCCCCAAGGCTATAGCCCACCCAGCTTTGGGCCTTTTTCCGCTGGACGAACTTGGCGCCCGGCCTTCGGGCGGTTATTTTTGGGTAAGCAAGGTGCCCGGGCCTATTTTTGCACACGGAGGCCGCTCGCAAAGTCTCGCGCCATTCCGAACCGGGCGGATTTTCGGACGGGTTTGGCACACGGAGGCCGCCGTGAAGTCTCGGCCAGCCCCACTTGGCCCCCACCCCCAAGGCTATAGCCCACCCGCTTTTGTGGCCTTTTTCCGCTGGACGAACTTGGCGCCCGGCCTTCGGCAGTTATTTTTGGGTGCGCCCGCAAAGTGCCCATCTAAGTCTATGGATTTAAGGGCCTATTTTTTGTGCACACGGAGGTCGCTGTGCGCAGTCTCACGCCATTCGAGTCCGGGCGGACGGCGGGCCAGCTCCCACCCCCCAAGGCTATAGCCCACCTGCTTTTGTGGCCTTTTTCCGCTGGACGAACTTGGCGCCCCGCCTTCTGGCGAGTTATTTTTGGGCGCTGCTGTGCCTGGGCCTATTTTTGTGCACACGGAGGTTGCTCTCATGAAAGTCTCACGCCATTCCGAGTCCGCGGACGGCTGGCCAGCCCCACCCCCACAAGGCTATAGCCCACCCGCTTTTTGTGGCCTTTTTCCCGCTGGACGAACTTGGCGCCTGCCTTCGGGCGGTATTTTTGGGCAAGCCAGTCACATGGGCCATTTTTGGCACACGGAGGCTGCCTCGCAAAGTCTCGCGCCATTCCGAGTCCGCGGGACGGTTGGCTAGCCCCCACCTCAAGGCTATAGCCCACCCGCTTTTGTGGCCTTTTTGGCCGCTTATTTGACGGCCGCGTTCGGGCCTATTTTTGCACGGTACCGGGCCGCTAAGTCCGCCTTCGGCGGTTATTTTTGTCCACAGGGCGCCGCGCTGTGCCCGCCTTCTATTTTTGGCTACATCTGAGGCTTGCTCGCAAAGTCAGTCACGCCATTCCGAGTCCGCGGACGGCGGGCCAGCCTCACTTCTAAGGCTATAGCCCACCCGCTTTTGTGGCCTTTTTCCGCTGGACGAACTTGGCGCCCGCCTTCTCTGAGGTTATTTTTGGGCGACATGTGCCCGGGCCTATTTTTGGCACACGGAGGCCGCCGCAAAGTCTCGCGCCATTCCGCAGTCCGCGGACGGGCCAGCCCCACTTCCTAAGGCTATAGCCCACCACAGGGCCTTTTTCCGCTGGATTTATCTGTGGCGCCTGCCTCTTCGGGGTTATTTTTGGTACGGCTGTGCCACGGGCCAATTTTTGGCACACGGAGGCCGCCGCAAAGTCTCGCGCCATTCCAGTCCGCGGACGGCGGGCCAGCCCCTACCTCTAAGAAGGCTATAGCCCACCCGCTTTTGTGGCCTTTTTTTCCGCTGGACTTAACTTGGCGCCCGCCTTCGGGCGGTTATTTTTGGGCGCGGTGTGTGCCCGGGCCTATTTTTGGCACACGGAGGCCGCCTCGCAGTCTCGCCCATTCCGAGTCCGGGCGGACGAAAGTTGGCTAGCTCCTACTCCCAAGGCTATAGCAGCCACCCGCTTTTTGTGGCCTTTTTCCGCTGGACGAACCCTGGCGCCTGGCCTTCGGGCAGTTATTTTTGGGCGTGCACAGTGCCTGGCCTATTTTTGGCATACGGAGGCTCGCTTTGCAGTCTCGCGCCATTCCGAGTCCGCGGACGGTTGGCCAGCCCTACTCCCAAGGCTATAGCCCACCCGCTTTTGTGGGCCTTTTTCCGCTGGATGAATCGTGGCGCCCGGCCTTCGGGCGGGATTTTTTGACGCGGCTTTGCCCGGGCCTATTTTTGGCACACGGAGGCGCCTCTGTGAAAGTCTCGCGCCATTCCGAGTCCGGTGGACGAGTTGGCCAGCCCCACCCCCAAGGCTATAGCCCACCCGCTTTGTGGCCTTTTTCCGCTGGACGAACTTGCGCCCTGCCTTCAATTGGTATTTTTGACGCGGCTGTGCCCGCGCCTATTTTTGTACACACGGAGGCCGCTCTTCAGAAAGTCTCACGCCATTCCGAGTCCGGCGGACGAAGTTGGCCAGCCCCACCCCCAAGGCTATAGCCCACCTGCTTTTGTGGCCTTTTTCCGCTGGACGAATCTTGGCGCCTGCCTTCAAGGCGGACTATTTTTATGCTACCTGTGCTCATGGCCTATTTTTGGCACACGGAGGCGGCAAAGTTCTCGCGCTCATTCCGAGTCCGTCGGATGGCGGGCCAGCCCCACCCCCCAAGGCTATAGCCCACCCGCTTTGTGGCCTTTTTCCGCTGGACGAACTTGGCGCCTTGCCTTCGGCAGCAGGTATTTTTGGGCGCGGCCAGTCTCCTGCGCTATTTTTACGCATTACTGAGGCCCTCAGCAGTCTCGCTTATTCCGGAGTCCGGGGCGGACAAGTTGGCCAGCCCCACCCCCAAGGCTATAGCCCACCCGCTTTTTAGGGCCTTTTTCCGCTGGACGAACTTGGCGCCCGGCCTTCGGGCGGCATTTTTGGGCGCATGCTGTGCCTGCGGCCTATTTTTAGGACACGGAGGTGCCTGCAGTCTCGCGCCATTCGAGTCCACACGGTTGGCCAGCCCCACCCCCTAGCTGCTATAGCCCACCCGCTTTTGTGGCCTTTTTCCGCTGACGAACTTGGCGCCCGGCCTTCGGGGCGGGTATTTTTGGGCGGGCTGTGCCCGCTGCCTATTTTTGGGTCACACGGAGGTCATTTTTGGTACACGCAAAGTCTCGACTCGCGCCATTCCGAGTCCGGGCGGACAGAGTTGGCCAGCCACCACCCTATTCCGAGTCCGAAGGCTATAGCCAAGCCACCTGCCTTTTTGTGGCCTTTTTCCGCTGGATTTAACTTGGCGCCCCAGCCTTCGCGGGCACTATTTTTGGCGCTGCCTGCCCACGGCCTATTTTTGGTGGGACACGGAGGCGCCTCGCAGTCTCGCGCCATTCCAAGTCCGGGCGGACGGTTGGCCAGCACCCACCCCCCAAGGCTATAGCCCACCCGCTTTTGTGGCCTTTTTTTCCGCTGGACGACCTTGCGCCCGGCCTTCGGGCTGTATATTTTTGGCGCGGCTGTGCCCGCGGCCTATTTTTTGTACACGGAGGCGCCTCACAAAGTCTCGCGCCATTCCTGAGTCCGCGGACGAAGTTGGCCAGCCCCACTCCCAAGGCTATAGCCCACCTGCTTTGTGGCTCTTTTTCCGCTGGACGACCTTGGCGCCTGCCTTCGTGGTGGTTATTTTTGCTGCGGCTGTGCCCAAGGCCTATTTTTGGCACACGGAGGCCGCTTCAGTGTCAAGTCTCGCGCCATTCTGAGTCCGTGGACGAGTTGGCCAGCCCCACCCCCTAAGGCTATAGCCACCCGCTTTTGTGGCCTTTTTTCCGCTTGGATTTAACTTGCGCCCGGCCTTGGGTAGGTATTTTAGCGGCCTGTGCTCAAGGCCTATTTTTGGCACACGGAGGCTGCCTCGCAAAGTCTCGCGCCATTCCGAGTCCATGATTTGAAGGGCCAGCCCCACCCCCAAGGCTATAGCCCACCCGCTTTTGTGGCCTTTTTCCGCTGGGACGAACTTGGCGCCCGGCCTTCGGGCGATGGCTTTGGGCGCGGCTGTGCCCGGGGCTCTATTTTTGGCACACGGAGGCGCCTGCAAAGTCTCGCGCCATTCCGAGTCCGGGCGGACGAGGTTGGCCAGCCCCACCCCCTAAGGCTATAGCCCACCCGCTTTTGTGGCCTTTTTCCGCTGGACGAATCCTGGCGCCGCCCTTCGGGCTCGGTATTTTTGGGGCGGTGCTGTGCCCGCGGCCTATTTTTGGCACACGGAGGCGCCTCGCAAAGTCTCGCGCCATTCCGAGTCCGCGGACGAAGTTGGCCAGCCCCACCCCCCAAGGCTATAGCCCACCCGCTTTTGTGGCCTTTTTCCGCTGGACGAACTTGGCGCCCCGGCCTTCGGGCGGGTTATTTTTAGCGCGGCTGTGCCTGCGGCTATTTTTGGCACACGGAGGCTCCCTCACAAAGTCTCGCGCATTTCCGAGTCCAGCGTACGAAGCTGGCCAGCCCCACCCCCCAAGGCTATAGCCCACCCGTTTTTGTGGCCTTTTTCCGCTGGACAAACTTGGCGCCCCGCCTTCGGGCGGTTATTTTTGGGCGCGGCTGTGCCCGCGGTCTTTTTTTGGCACACGGAGGCGCCTCGCAAAGTCTCGCGCCATTCCGAGTCCGGCGGACGAAGTTGGCTAGCCCCACCCCCCAAAGCTATAGCCCACCCGTTTTTGTGGCCATTTTCCGCTGGACGAACTTGGCGCCCCGGCCTTCGGCGGTTATTTTGGGCGCCTGTGCCCGCGGCCTATATTTTTGGCTACACGGAGGCGCCTCGCAGTCTCGCGCCATTCCGAGTCCGCGGACGGTTGGCCAGCCCCACCCCCAAGGCTATAGCCCACCCGCTTTTGTGGCCTTTTCCGCTGGACGAATCTTGGCGCCCGCCTTCGGGCGGTTATTTTGGGCGCGGCTGTGCCCGCGGCTATTTTTGGCACACGGAGGTGCCTCCGCAGTCTCGCGCCATTCCGAGTCCGGCGGACGACTTTGGCCAGCCCCACCCCCAAGGCTATAGCCCACCCATTTTGTGGCCTTTTTCCGCTGGACGAAACTTGGCGCCCGGCTTGGGCCGGGTATTTTTTTAGCGCGGCTGTGCCCACGGCCTATTTTTGGCACACGGAGGCACCTCGCAAAGTCTCGCACCATTCCGAGTCTGGCGGACGAAGTTGGCCAGCCGCACCCCCCAAGGCTATAGCACACCCGTTTTTGTGGCCTTTTTCCGCTGGACAAACTTGGCGCCCCGGCCTTCGGGCGGGTATTTTTAAGCGCGGCTGTGCCCGTGGCCTATTTTTGGTACACGGAAGCGCCTCGCAAAGTCTCACGCCATTCCGAGTCCGGCGGACGAAGTGGGCCAGCCCCACCCCCCAAGGCTATAGCCCACCCGTTTTTGTGGCCGTTTTCCGCTGGACGAACTTGGCGCCCCGGCCTGCGGGCGGATATTCTTGGACGCGGCTGTGCCCGTGGCCTATTTTTGGCACACGGAGGCGCATTGCAAAGTCTCGCGCCATTCCGAGTCCGGCGGACGAAGTTGGCCAGCCCCACCCCCCAAGGCTATAGCCCACCCGTTTTTGTGGCCTTTTTCCGCTGGACGAACTTGGCGCCTGCCTTCGGCGAATATTTTTGGGCGTGGCTGTGCCCGCGGCCTATTTTTGGCACACGGAGGCGCCTCGCAAAGTCTCACGCCATTCCGAGTCCGGCGGACGAATTCTGCGGCCAGCCCCACCCCTCCCAAGGCTATAGCCCACCCGCTTTGTGGCCTTTTTCCGCTGGACGAACTTGGCGCCCCGCCTTCGGTGGAGTATTTTTGGCGCGGCTGTGCCCGCGGCCTATTTTTGGCACACGGAGGCGCTCGCAAAGTCTCAAGCCATTCCGAGTCCGGCGGATGAAGTTGGCCAGCCCCACCCCCTAAGGCTATAGCCCACCCGCTATGTGGCCTTTTTCCGCTGGACGATCTCGCTAAGCCCGGCTCCTGGCGCTATTTTGGGCGCGGCTGTGCCTGCTGTCTATTTTTGCACAATAGAGGGACTCTCGCAAAGTCTCGCGCTATTCCAGTCCGCGGATTTGCCGGGCCAGCCCCACCCCCAAGGCTATAGCCCACCTGCTTTTGTGGCCTTTTTCCGCTGATCCTGGCATCTTGCGCCATGCCTTTGGCGAGTTATTTTGATGCACCAGAGGCGCCTATTTTTGGCTGCAAAGGCACGGAGGTGTCTCGCAGTTCTCACGGACATTCCCGATTCCGGCTATAGCGGACGGGTGGCCTTTTTCTGCCCCACCCCAAGGCTATAGCCCACCTTTTTGTGGCCTTTTTCCGCTGGAGACGAACTTGGCGCCCGGCCTTCGGGCGGGTATTTTTGGCGCAGGCCCCTGGGCCCGTGGCCTATTTTTTGGCACACGGAGGCTCGCCTCGCAAAGTCTTGCGCCATTCCGAGTCCGAGCGATTTGGTTGGCCAGCCCCACCCCCAAGGCTATAGCCCACCTGCGCTTTGTGGCCTTTTTCCGCTGGACGAACTTGGCGCCCGCCTTGGGCGGGTATTTTGGGCGCAGCTGTGCCTGCGGCTATTTTTGCACACGGAGGTGCCTCGCAAAGTCTCGCGCCATTCCGAGTCCGGCGGACGAAGTTGGCCAGCCCCACCCCCAAGGCTATAGCCCACCCATTTTTGTGGCCTTTTTCCGCTGGACGAATTGGCGCCCTGCCCTTCGGGCGTGTATTTTAAGGGCGCAGCTGTGCCCGCAGCCTATTTTTTGCACACGGAGGCGCCTCAAAGTCTCGCGCATTTCGAGTCCGGCGGACGGTTGGCCAGCCCACACCCCAAGGCTATAGCCCACCCGTTTTGTGGCCTTTTTCCGCTGGACGAACTTGGCGCCCCGCCTTCGGGCGTGTATTTTTGGGCAGCTGCCCGCGCCTATTTTTGCACACGGAGGTGCCTCACAAAGTCTCGCGCATTCCGAGTCCGCGGACGAAGTTGGCCAGCCCCACTCCCCCAAGGCTATAGCCCACCCGCTTTTGTGGCCTTTTTCCGCTGGACGAACTTGGCGCCCGGCCTTCGGTCGGGTATTTTTAGGCGCGGCTGTGCCTGGGCCTATTTTTGGCACACGGAGGCGCCTCGCAAAGTCTCGCGCCATTCCGAGTCCGCGGACGAAGTTGGCCAGCCCCACCCCCAAGGCTATAGCCCACCCGCTTTTGTGGCCTTTTTCCGTTGGACGAACTTGGCGCCCCGGCCTTCAAGCGGAATTTTTGGCGCGGCTGTGTTCGCGGCCTATTTTTGCACACGGAGGCACCTCGCAAAGTCTCGCACATTCCGAGTCCGGGCGGATTTGGGTTGGCCAGCCCTACCCCCAAGGCTATAGCCCACCCGCTTTTAGTGGCCTTTTTCCGCTGGACGAACTTGGCGCCCCAGCCTTCGGGCGAATATTTTTGGGCGTGGCTGTGCCCGCGCTTCTATTTTTGGCACACGGAGGTGCCTCACAAAGTCTCGCGCCATTTCGAGTCCGGGCGGACGGTTGGCCAGCCCTACCCCCAAGGCTATAGCCCACCCGCTTTGTGGCCTTTTTCCGCTGGACGAACTTGGCGCCCGCCTTCAGCGGGTATTTTTAAGCGGCTGTGCCCGCGGGCCTATTTTTGGCACACGGATGCGCCTCGCAAAGTCACGCGCCATTCCGAGTCCGGCGGCGCCGAAGTTGGCCAGCCCCACCCCCAAGGCTATAGCCCACCCGTTTTGTGGCCTTTTTCCGCTGGACGAACTTGGCGCCCCAGCCTTCGGGCGGGTACATTTGGAGTGCAGCTGGGCCTGCGGCCTATTTTTGGCACATGGATGCGCCTCGCGCAGTCACGCGCCATTCCAAGTCCGGCTGACGGCATTGGCCAGCCCCACCCCTCAAGGCTATAGCCCACCCGCTTTTGGGCTTTTTCCGCTGGACGAACTTGGCGCCCGGCCTCGGCGGTTATTTTTGGGCCGGCTGTGCCCGCGCCTATTTTTGGCACACGGAGGCATCTCACAAAGTCTCGCGCCATTCCGAGTCCGGCGTAGACGAAGTTGGCCAGCCCCACCCCCTAAGGCTATAGCGCCACCCATTTTTGTGGCCTTTTTCCGCTGGACCGAACTTGGCGCCCGACCTTCAAGGCGTAGTATTTTTGGGGCGGCTGTGCCCGCAGCCTATTTTTGGCACACGGAGGTGCCTCACAAAGTCTCTCACAGCGCATTTCCGAGTCCGGCGGACGAGGATTGGCCAGCCCCACCCCCAAGGCTATAGCCCACCCGCTTTTGTGGCCTTTTTCCGCTGGATGAACTTGGCGCCCGGCCTTCGGTCGGTTTATTTTTGGCGCGGCTGTGACCGCGGCCTATTTTTGCCACACGGAGGCGCCTCGCAGTCTCGCCCATTCCGAGTCCGCGGGACGGATTGGCCAGCCCCACCCCCAAGGCTATAGCGCACCTGCTTTTGTGGCCTTTTTCCGCTGGACGAACTTGGCGCCCCCGGCCTTCGGGCGTGTATTTTTGGCGCTGGCTGTGCCACAGCCTATTTTTGGCACACGGAGGTGCCTCACAAAGTCTCGCATTTCCGAGTCCGGCGGACGGTTGGCCAGCCCCACCCCCAAGGCTATAGCCCACCCACTTTTTGTGGCCTTTTTCGCTGGATGAATCTTGGCGCCCGGCCTTCGGTCGGGTATTTTTTTACAAATGGCGCGGCTGTGCCCGCGGCCTATATTTGCCACACGGAGGCGCCTCGCAAAGTCTTGCGCCATTCCGAGTCCCGCGGACGAAGTCCCGGCCAGCCCCACTCCCCTAGGCTATAGCCCACACGCTTTTGTGGCCTTTTTCCGCTGACGAACTTGGCGCCCCAGCCTTCGGGCGAATATTTTTGGGCGCTGGCTGTGCCCGCGGCCTATTTTTGCACACGGAGGTGCCTCACGGAGCAAAGTCTCGCGCCATTCCGAGTCCGGCGACGGTTGGCCAGCCCCACCCCCAAGGCTATAGCCCACACGCTTTTGTTGGCCTTTTTCCGCTGGACGAACTTGGCGCCCCAGCCTTCGGGCGAATATTTTGGGGGTGGCTGTGCCTGCGCCTATTTTTGGCACACGGAGGTGCCTCGCAAAGTCTCGCGCCATTCCGAGTCCGGCGGACGGTTGGCCAGCCCCACCCCCAAGGCTATAGCCCACCCGCTTTTTGTGGCCTTTTTCCGCTGGACGAACTTGGCGCCCAGCCGTCGGGCGGGGAGATTTGGGCGCTGCTGGGCCTGGGGGCTATTTCGTGGCACATGGATGCGCCTCGCAAAGTCACGCGCCATTCCCAGTCCGGCTGACGAACTTGGACAGCCCCACCCCCCAAGGCTATAGCCCACCCAGTTTTTTTGTGGCTTTTTTCCGCTGGACGAGACTTGGCGCCCGGCCTTCAAGCGGGTATTTTTGGCACCGGCTGTGCCCGCATGCCTATTTTTGGCACACGGAGGCATCTCACAAAGTCTCGCCATTCCGAGTCCGGCGGACGAAGTTGGCCAGCCCCACCCCCAAGGCTATAGCGCACAAATTTTGTGGCCTTTTTCCGCTGGACTAACTTGGCGCCTCGGCATTTGTGCTGGTATTTTTGGGCGCGGCTGTGCCCGCAGCCTATTTTTGGCACACGGAGGCGCCTCGCAAAGTCTCGCACTTTTCCGAGTCCGGCGGACGAAGTTGGCCAGCCCCACCCCCCAAGGCTATAGCCCACCCGTTTTTCTGCCTTTTTCCGCTGGACGAACTTGCACCCGGCCTTCGGTCGGGTACTTTTGGGCGCGGCTGTGCCCACGGCCTATTTTTGGCACACGGAGGCGCCTCGCAAAGTCTCGCGTGCCATTCCGAGTCCGCGGACGAGTTGGCCTGCCCCACCCACCAAGGCTATAGCCCACCCGTTTTTGTGGCCTTTTTCCGCTGGACGAACTTGGCGCCCCGGCCTTCGGGCAGGTATTTTTTGGCGCGGCTGTGCCCACGGTCTATTTTTTTGCACACGGAGGCGCCTCGAAAAGTCTCGCGCCATTCCGAGTCCGCGGACGAAGTCGGCCAGCCCCACCCCCCAAGGCTATAGCCCACCCGTTTTTGAGGCCGTTTTCCGCTGGACGAACTTGGCGCCCGGCCTTGGTCGGGTATTTTTAAGTGCGGCTGTGCCCGCAGCTTATTTTTTGAGACACGGAGGTGCCTCACAAAGTCTCGCGACATTTCGGATTGGCGGACGAAGTCGGCCAGCCCCACCCTCAAGGCTATAGCCCACCCGCTTTTTGTGGCCTTTATCCGCTGGACGAACTTGTCGCCCCAGCCTTCGGGCGGGTATTTTTGGCTCGGCTGTACCCACGGCCTATTTTTGGGACACGGAGGCGCCTCGAAAGTCTCGCGCCATTCCGAGTCCGCGACGAAGTTGGCCAGCCCACCCGCCAAGGCTATAGCCCACCCGTTTTTGTGACCTTTTTCACGCTGGACGAACTTGGAGCCCCGCCTTCGGTCGGGTATTTTTGGGTGCGGCTGTTCCTGCGGCCTATTTTTGGCACACGGAGGCACTTCGCAAAGTCTCGCACCATTCCGAGTCCGGGGCGGACGAAGTTGGCCAGCCGCACTTCTGGCTATAGCCCACTCGCTTTTGTGGCCTTTTCCGCTGGACGAACTTGGCGCCCGGCCTTAGGGCGGGTATTTACACGGCGCGGCTGTGCCCGCGGCCTTGGAGCCCCAGCCTTCGGTCGGGTATTTTTGGATGCGGCTGTGCCCGCGGCCTATTTTTGGCACACGGAGGCACCTCGCAAAGTCTCGCGCCATTCCTAGTCCGGCGAACGAAGTTGGCCAGCCCCACCCCCCAAGGCTATAGCCCACCCGTTTTTGTGACCTTTTTACGCTGGACGAACTTGGAGCCCCGGCCTTCGGTCGGGTATTTTTGGGTGCGGCTGTTCCCGCGGCCTATTTTTGGCACACGGAGGCACCTCGCAAAGTCTCGCACCATTCCGAGTACGGCGGACGAAGTTGGCCAGCCGCACCCCCCAAGGCTATAGCCCACTCGTTTTTGTGGCCTTTTTCCGCTGGACGAACTTGGCGCCCCGGCCTTAGGGCGGGTATTTTTGGGTGCGGCTGTTCCCGCGGCCTATTTTTGGCACACGGAGGCACCTCGCAAAGTCTCGCGCCATTCCTAGTCCGCGACGAAGTTGGCCAGCCCCACCCCCAAGGCTATAGCCCACCCGTTTTGTGGACCTTTTCCGCTGGACGAACTTGGAGCCCCGGCCTTAGGTCGGTATTTTTAAGGTGCGCTGTTCCCGCGGCCTATTTTTGGCACACGGAGGCACCTCGCAAAGTCTCGCACCATTCCGAGTCCGTAGACGAAGTTGGCCAGCCGCACCCCTGCCAGGCTATAGCCCACTCGCTTTTGTGGCCTTTTTGCGCTGGACGAACTTGGCGCCCGGCCTTAGGGCGGAGTATTTTTAAAAATGCGCCTCAAGGCTGTGCCCACCCGTTTTGGCCTTGGAGCCCCGGCCTTCGGTCGGGTATTTTTGGACGCGCATGTGCCCGCAGCCTATTGTGGGCACACGGATGCTCCTCGCAAAGTCTCGCGCCATTCCTAGTCCGGCGTTCGTAGTTGGCCAGCCCCTCCCCCCAAGGCTATAGCCCACCCGTGTTTGTGGGCTCTTTCCTCTGGAAGAACTTGGCGCCCCGGCCTTCGGGCAGGTATTTTTTTGGCCGGCTGTGTGCCCGCGGTCTATTTTTGGCACACGGAGGCGCCTCGAAAGTCTCGCGCCATTCCGAGTCCGGGGCGGATTTAAGCGGCCAGCCCCACCCCCAAGGCTATAGCCCACCCGCTTTTGGGCCTTTTCCACTGGGACGGAACTTGGCGCCCGGCCTTCGGTCGGGTATTTTTGGTGCGGCTGTGTCCGCAGCTTATTTTTTGAGACACGGAGGTGCCTCACAAAGTCTCGCGACATTTCGATTTCGGCGGACGAAGTCGGCCAGGCCCACCCCTCAAGGCTATAGCCCACCCGTTTTTGTGGCCTTTATCCGCTGGACGAACTTGTCGCCCCGGCCTTCGGGCGGGTATTTTTTGGCTCGGCTGTACCCGCGGCCTATTTTTGGGACACGGAGGCGCCTCGAAATGTCTCGCGCCATTCCGAGTCCGGCGAACGAAATTGGCCAGCCCACCCCCCAAGGCTATAGCCCACCCGTTTTTGTGACCTTTTTCCGCTGGACGAACTTGGAGCCCCGGCCTTCGGTCGGCTATTTTTGGGTGCGGCTGTTCCCGCGGCCTATTTTTGGCACACAGAGGCACCTCGCAAAGTCTCGCACCATTCCGAGTCCGGCGGACGAAGTTGGCCAGCCGCACCCCCCAAGGCTATAGCCCACTCGTTTTTGTGGCCTTTTTCCGCTGGACGAACTTGGTGCCCCGGCCTTAGGGCGGGTATTTTTGGGCGCGGCTGTGCCCGCGGCCTTGGAGCCCTGGCCTTCGGTCGGGTATTTTTGGACGCGGCTGCGCCCGCGGCCTATTTTTGGCACACGGAGGCACCTCACAAAGTCTCGCAACATTCCTAGTCCGGCGAACGAAGTTGGCCAGCCCCACCCCCCAAAGCTATAGCCCACCCGTTTTTGTGGCCTTTTTCCGCTGGACGAACTTGGCGCCCCGGCCTTCGGGCGGGTATTTTTGAGCGCGGCTGAGCCCGCGGCCTATTTTTGGGACACTGAGACGCCTCGCAAAATCTTGCACCATTTCGAGTCCGGCGAACAAAGTTGGCCAGCCCCACCCCCGAAGGCTATAGCCCACCCGTTTTCGTGGCCTTTTTCCGCTGTACGAACTTGCGCCCGGCCTTCGGGCGGGTATTTTGGACGCGGTTGTGCCCGCGGCCTATTTTTGGGACACAGAGGCACCTCGCAAAGTCTTGCGCCATTTCGAGTCTGGCGAACGAAGTTGGCCAGCCCCACCCCCCTAGGCTATAGCCCACCCGTTTTCGTGGCCTTTTTCCGCTGAACGAACTTGGCGCCCCGGCCTTCGGGCGGATATTTTTGGGCGCGGCTGTGCCCGCGGCCTATTTTTGGGACACAGAGGTGCCTCACAAAATCTTGCGCCATTTCGAGTCCGGCGAACGAAGTTGGCCAGCCCCATCCCCCAAGGCTATAGCCCACCCGTTTTCGTGGCCTTTTTCCGCTGGACGAACTTGGCGCCCCGGCCTTCGGGCGGGCAGTTTTGGGCGCGGCTGTTAACCACGGCCTATTTTTGGCACACGGAGGCACCTCGCAAAGTCTCGCGCCATTCCTAATCCCGCGGACGAAGTTGGCCAGCCCCACCCCCCAAGGCTATAGCCCACCCGTTTTTGTGCCATTTTTCCGCTGGACGAACTTGGCGCCACGTCCTTCGTGCGGTATTTTTGGGCGCGGCTGTGCCCCCTGCCTATTTTTGGCACACGGAGGCCCCTCACAAAGTCTCGCGCCATTCCGAGTCCGGCGGGACGGCTGGGCCAGCCCCACCCCCAAGGCTATAGCCCACCCGTTTTTGTGGCCTTTTTCCGCTGGACGAAATTTGCGCCCCGTCCTTAGTGCGGGTGTTTTTGGGCGCGGCTGTGCCCGCGGCCTATTTTTGGGACACTGAGGCGCCTCTCAAAGTCTCGCGCCATTCCGAGTCCGCCGGACAAAGTTGGCCAGCCCCACCCCCAAGGCTATAGCCCACCCATGCTTTTGTGGCCTTTTTCCGCTGGACGAACTTGGCGCTTTTTGGCGTGGCTGTGTCCGCCGCCTATTTTTGGCACACGGAGGCGCTTTGCAAAGTCTCGCGCCATTCCGAGTCTGGCGGACGAAGTCGGCCAGCCCCACCCCCAAGGCTATATCCCACCCGTTTTGTGGCCTTTTTCGCTGGACGAGACTTGGCGCCCGGCCTTCGGGCGGGCTTTTGGGCGCGGCTGTGCCCGCGGCCTATTTTTGGGACACGGAGGCACTCACAAAGTCTCGCGCCATTCCGAGTCCGGCGGACGAGTTGGCCAGCCCCACCCCCAAGGCTATAGCCCACCCGCTTTTGTGGCCTTTTTCCGCTGGGACGAAATTGGCGCTCTTTGGCGCGGCTGTGTCCGCGGCCTATTTTTGGCACACGGAGGCGCTTTGCAAAGTCTCGCCATTCCGAGTCCGGCGGACGAATTTGGCCAGCCCCAACCCCCAAGGCTATAGCCCACCCGTTTTTATGGCCTTTTTCCGCTGGACGAACTTGGCACCCCGGCCTTCGGGCGCGTATTTTCGGTGTGACTTTGCCCGCGGGCCTATTTTTAGCACACGGAGGTGCCTCGAAAGGCTCGCGCCATTCCGAGTCCGCGGACGAAGTCGGCCAGCCCCAGCCCCCAAGGCTATAGCCCAACCGTTTTGCGGCCTTTTTCCGCTGGATGAACTTGGCGCCCGGCCTTCGGGAGGGTATTTTTAAGCACGGCTGTGCCCGTGGCCTATTTTTGGCACACGGAGGCGCCTCGCAAAGTCTCGCGCCATTCCGAGTCCGGCGGACGAAGTTGGCCAGCCCCACACCCCAAGGCTATAGCCCACCCATTTTGAGGCCCTTTACGCTGGACGAGACTTGGCGCCCGGCCTTCAGTCGGGTATTTTTTTAGCGCGGCTGTGTCCGCGGCCTATTTTTGGCACACGGAGGCACCTCGCAAAGTCTCGCGCCATTCCGAGTCCGGCGGACGGTTGGCCAGCCCCACCCCCAAGGCTATAGCCCACACGCTTTTGTGGCCTTTTTCCGCTGGACGAACTTGGCGCCCCAGCCTTCGGGCGAGTATTTTTGGGCGGGGCTGTGCCCGCGCCCTATTTTTTGCACACGGAGGTGCCTCGCAAAGTCTCGCTATTTCGAGTCCGGCAGACGAGTTGGCCTGCCCCACCCCTAAGGCTATAGCCCACCCGTTTTGGGCCTTTTTCCGCTGGACGAACTTTCCGCCCCGGACTTCAGGCGGGTATTTTTGGGCGCAGCTGTCCCTGCGGCCTATTGTTTGGCAAACGGATGCGCCTCGCAAAGTCACGCGCCATTCCGAGTCCGGCGCACGAAGTTGGCCAGCCCCACCCCCCAAGGCTATAGCCCACCCGTTTTTGTGGCCTTTTTCCGCTGGACGAACTTGGCGCCCCAGCCTTCGGGCGGGTATTTTTGGGCGCAGCTGGGCCTGTGGCCTATTTTTTGGCACACGGATGCGCCTCGTAAAGTCACGCGCCATTCCGAGTCCGGCTGACGAAATTGGACAGCCCCACCCCCCAAGGCTATAGCCCACCCGTTTTTGTGGCTTTTTTCCGCTGGACGAACTTGGCGCCCCGGCCTTCGGGCGGGTATTTTCGGGCCCGGCTGTGCCCGCGGCCTATTTTTGGCACACGGAGGCATCTCACAAAGTCTCGCGCCATTCCGAGTCCGGCGGACGAAGTTGGCCAGCCCCACCCCCCAAGGCTATAGCGCACAAATTTTTGTGGCCTTTTTCCGCTGGACGAACTTGGCGCCCCGGCCTTCGGGCGTGTATTTTTGGGCGCGGCTGTGCCCGCAGCCTATTTTTGGCACACGGAGGTGCCTCACAAAGTCTCGCGCATTTCCGAGTCCGGCGGACGAAGTTGACCAGCCCCACCCCCCAAGGCTATAGCCCACCCGTTTTTGTGGCCCTTTTACGCTGGATGAACTTGGCGCCCCGGCCTTCGGTCGGGTATTTTTGGGCGCGGCTGTGACCGCGGCCTATTTTTGCCACACGGAGGCGCCTCGCAAAGTCTCGCGCCATTCCGAGTCCGGCGGACGAAGTTGGCCAGCCCCACCCCCCAAGGCTATAGCGCACAAATTTTTGTGGCCTTTTTCCGCTGGACGAACTTGGCGCCCCGGCCTTCGGGCGTGTATTTTTGGGCGCGGCTGTGCCCGCAGCCTATTTTTGGCACACGGAGGTGCCTCACAAAGTCTCGCGCATTTCCGAGTCCGGCGGACGAAGTTGGCCAGCCCCACCCCCCAAGGCTATAGCCCACCCGTTTTTGTGGCCCTTTTACGCTGGATGAACTTGGCGCCCCGGCCTTCGGTCGGGTATTTTTGGGCGCGGCTGTGCCCGCGGCCTATTTTTGCCACACGGAGGCGCCTCGCAAAGTCTCGCGCCATTCCGAGTCCGGCGGACGAAGTCGGCCAGCCCCACCCCCCAAGGCTATAGCCCACACGTTTTGTGTGGCTTTTTCCGCTGGACGAACTTGGCGCCCCAGCCTTCGGGCGAATATTTTTGGGCGTGGCTGTGCCTGCGCCTATTTTTGGCACACGGAGGTGCCTCGCAAAGTCTCGCGCCATTCCGAGTCCGGCGGACGGTTGGCCAGCCCCACCCCCCAAGGCTATAGCCCACACGTTTTGTTGGCCTTTTTCCGCTGGACGAACTTGGCGCCCCAGCCTTCGGGCGAATAATTTTGGGGGTTGCTGTGCCTCGCGGCCTATTTTTGGCACACGGAGGTGCCTCGCAAAGTCTCGCGCCATTCCGAGTCCGGCGGACGGTTGGCCAGCCCCACCCCCCAAGGCTATAGCCCACTCGTTTTTGTGGCCTTTTTCCGCTGGACGAACTTGGCGCCCCAGCCTTCGGGCGGGTACTTTTGGGCGCAGCTGGGCCTGCGGCCTATTTTTGGCACACGGATGCGTCTCGCAAAGTCACGCGCCATTCCGAGTCCGGCTGACGAAATTGGACAGCCCCACCCCCCAAGGCTATAGCCCACCCGTTTTTGTGGCCTTTTTCCGCTGGACGAACTTGGCGCCCCGGCCTTCGGGCGGGTATTTTTGGCCCCGCGGTGCCCGCCGCCGATTTTTGGCACACGGAGGCATCTCACAAAGTCTCGCGCCATTCCGAGTCCGGCGGACGAAGTTTGCCAGCCCCACCCCCCAAGGCAATATCGCACAAATTTTTGTGGCCATTTTACGCTGGACGAACTTGGCGCCCCGGCCTTCGGGCGTGTATTTTTGGGCGCGGCTGTGCCCGCAGCCTATTTTTGGCACACGGAGGTGCCTCACAAAGTCTCGCGCATTTCCGAGTCCGCGGATTTGAGTTGGCCAGCCCCACCCCCAAGGCTATAGCCCACCCCCTATTGTGGCCCTTTTCCGCTGGACGAACTTGGCCCCCCGGCCCTCGGCCGGGTATTCTCGGGCGCGTCTGTGCCCACTTCCTATCTTTGGCACACGGAGGCGCCTCGCAAAGTCTCGTGCCAATCCGAGTCCGCGGACGAAGTTGGCCTGCCCCACCCCAAGGCTATAGCCAACCGTTTTTTGTGTCTTTTTTCCGCTGGGACGAACTTGGCGCCCGGCCTTCGGGCAGGTATTTTTGGCCGCGGCTGTGCCCAAGGTCTATTTTTGGCACACGGAGCGCCTCGAAAAGTCTCGCGCCATTCCGAGTCCGGCGGACGAAGTCGCCAGCCCCACCCCCAAGGCTATAGCCCACCCGTTTTTGTGGCCTTTTTCCGCTGGACGAACTTGGCGCCCCGGCCTTCGGGCGGGTATGTTAGGACTCTGCTGAGCACACAGGGTATTATAGAGACACGGAGGTGCCTCACAAAGTCTCGCGACATTTCGATTTCGGCGGACGAAGTCGTCCTGGCCACACCCTCTAGGCTATAGACGACCCGCCTTTGTGGCCTTTCTCCGCTGGACGAACTTGTCGCCCCAGCCTTCGGGCGGCTATTTTTTGGCTCGGCTGTACCCACGGCCTATATTAGGGACACGGAGGCGCCTCGAAAAGTCTCGCGCATTCCGAGTCCGGCGAACGGTTGGCCAGCCCACCCGCCAAGGCTATAGCCCACCCGCTTTTGTGACCTTTTTACGCTGGACGAACTTGGAGCCCGGCCTTCGGTCGGGTATTTTTGGGTGCGGCTGTTCCCGCGCCTATTTTTGGGACACGGAGGCACTTCGCAAAGTCTCGCACCATTCCGAGTCCGGCGGACGAAGTTGGCCAGCCGCACCCCCCAAGGCTATAGCCCACTCGTTTTTGTGGCCTTTTTCCGCTGGACGAACTTGGCGCCCCGGCCTTAGGGCGGGTATTTTTGGGCGCGGCTGTGCCCGCGGCCTTGGAGCCCCAGCCTTCGGTCGGGTATTTTTGGATGCGGCTGTGCCCGCGGCCTATTTTTGGCACACGGAGGCACCTCGCAAAGTCTCGCGCCATTCCTAGTCCGGCGAACGAAGTTGGCCAGCCCCACCCCCCAAGGCTATAGCCCACCCGTTTTTGTGACCTTTTTCCGCTGGACGAACTTGGAGCCCCGGCCTTCGGTCGGGTATTTTTGGGTGCGGCTGTTCCCGCGGCCTATTTTTGGCACACGGAGGCACCTCACAAAGTCTCGCACCATTCCGAGTACGGCGGACGAAGTTGGCCAGCCGCACCCCCCAAGGCTATAGCCCACTCGTTTTTGTGGCCTTTTTCCGCTGGACGAACTTGGCGCCCCGGCCTTAGGGCGGGTATTTTTGGGTGCGGCTGTTCCCGCGGCCTATTTTTGGCACACGGAGGCACCTCGCAAAGTCTCGCGCCATTCCTAGTCCGGCGAACGAAGTTGGCCAGCCCCACCCCCCAAGGCTATAGCCCACCCGTTTTTGTGACCTTTTTCCGCTGGACGAACTTGGAGCCCCGGCCTTCGGTCGGGTATTTTTGGGTGCGGCTGTTCCCGCGGCCTATTTTTGGCACACGGAGGCACCTCGCAAAGTCTCGCACCATTCCGAGTCCGGCGGACGAAGTTGGCCAGCCGCACCCCCCAAGGCTATAGCCCACTCGTTTTTGTGGCCTTTTTCCGCTGGACGAACTTGGCGCCCCGGCCTTAGGGCGGGTATTTTTGGGCGCGGCTGTGCCCGCGGCCTTGGAGCCCCGGCCTTCGGTCGGGTATTTTTGGACGCGCATGTGCCCGCAGCCTATTTTTGGCACACGGAGGCACCTCGCAAAGTCTCGCGCCATTCCTAGTCCGGCGAACGAAGTTGGCCAGCCCCACCCCCCAAGGCTATAGCCCACCCGTTTTTGTGGCCTTTTTCCGCTGGACGAACTTGGCGCCCCTCCTTCGGGCAGGTATTTTTGGCCGCGCCTGTGCCCGCCGCCTATTTTTGGCACACGGAGGCCCCTCGAAAAGTCTCGCGCCATTCCGAGTCCGGCGGACGAAGTCGGCCCGCCCCACCCCCAAAGGCTATAGCCCACCCGTTTTTGTGGCCTTTGTCCTCTGGACGAACTTGGCGCCCCGGCCTTCGGTCGGGTATTTTTGGGTGCGGCTGTGTCCGCAGCTTATTTTTGAGACACGGAGGTGCCTCACAAAGTCTCGCGACATTTCGATTTCGGCGGACGAAGTCGGCCAGGCCCACCCCTCAAGGCTATAGCCCACCCGTTTTTGTGGCCTTTATCCGCTGGACGAACTTGTCGCCCCGGCCTTCGGGCGGGTATTTTTTGGCTCGGCTGTACCCGCGGCCTATTTTTGGGACACGGAGGCGCCTCGAAATGTCTCGCGCCATTCCGAGTCCGGCGAACGAAATTGGCCAGCCCACCCCCCAAGGCTATAGCCCACCCGTTTTTGTGACCTTTTTCCGCTGGACGAACTTGGAGCCCCGGCCTTCGGTCGGCTATTTTTGGGTGCGGCTGTTCCCGCGGCCTATTTTTGGCACACAGAGGCACCTCGCAAAGTCTCGCACCATTCCGAGTCCGGCGGACGAAGTTGGCCAGCCGCACCCCCCAAGGCTATAGCCCACTCGTTTTTGTGGCCTTTTTCCGCTGGACGAACTTGGTGCCCCGGCCTTAGGGCGGGTATTTTTGGGCGCGGCTGTGCCCGTGGCCTTGGAGCCCTGGCCTTCGGTCGGGTATTTTTGGACGCGGCTGCGCCCGCGGCCTATTTTTGGCACACGGAGGCACCTCACAAAGTCTCGCAACATTCCTAGTCCGGCGAACGAAGTTGGCCAGCCCCCCCCCCCAAAGCTATAGCCCCCCCGTTGTTGTGGCCTTTTTCCGCTGGACGAAAGTGGCGCCCCGGCCTTCGGGCGGGTATTGTTTTGCGCGGGTGAGCCCGCGGCCAATTGTTGGGACACCGAGACGCCTCGCAAAATCTTGCACCATTTCGAGTCCGCGAACAAAGTTGGCCAGCCCCACCCCGAAGGCTATAGCCCACCCGTTTTAGTGGCCTTGTTCCGCTGGACGAACTTGGCGCCCCGGCCTTCGGGCGGGTATTTTTGGACGCGGTTGTGCCCGCGGCCTATTTTTGGGACACAGAGGCACCTCGCAAAGTCTTGCGCCATTTCGAGTCTGGCGAACGAAGTTGGCCAGCCCCACCCCCCTAGGCTATAGCCCACCCGTTTTCGTGGCCTTTTTCCGCTGAACGAACTTGGCGCCCCGGCCTTCGGGCGGATATTTTTGGGCGCGGCTGTGCCCGCGGCCTATTTTTGGGACACAGAGGTGCCTCACAAAATCTTGCGCCATTTCGAGTCCGGCGAACGAAGTTGGCCAGCCCCACCCCCAAGGCTATAGCCCACCCGTTTTCGTGGCCTTTTTCCGCTGGACGAACTTGGCGCCCCGGCCTTCGGGCGGGCAGTTTTGGGCGCGGCTGTTAACCACGGCCTATTTTTGGCACACGGAGGCACCTCGCAAAGTCTCGCGCCATTCCTAATCCCGCGGACGAAGTTGGCCAGCCCCACCCCCCAAGGCTATAGCCCACCCGTTTTTGTGCCATTTTTCCGCTGGACGAACTTGGCGCCCCGACCTTCGTGCGGGTATTTTTGGGCGCGGCTGTGCCCGCTGCCTATTTTTGGCACACGGAGGCGCCTCACAAAGTCTCGCGCCATTCCGAGTCCGGCGGACGACGCGCGCCTGCCCCCCCCCCCAAGGCTATAGCCCACCCGTTTTTGTGGCCTTTTTCCGCTGGACGAACGTGGCGCCCCCGCCTTCGGGCGGGGGGGATTGGGCGCGGCTGTGCCCGCGGCCTACTTTTGCGACAATCAGGTGCCTCACAAAGTCTCGCGCCCTCCCGCGTCCGCCGGACCAAGTCGGCCAGCCCCACCCCCCCAGGCTATAGCCCACCCGTTTTTGTGGCCTTTTCTGCTGGACGAACTTGGCGCTTTTTTTTGGCGTGGCTTTGTCCGGCGCCTTTTTTTGGCACACGGAGGCTCCTGGCAAAGTCTCGCCCCATTCCGAGTCTGGCTGACGATCTTGGCCAGCCCCACCCCTCTGGGCTATAGCCCACCCGTTTTTGTGGAGTTTTCTCACTGGATTTAACTTGGCGCCCGGCCTTCGGGCGGGCTTTTTGGCGCGGCTGTGCACTCTGCCTATTTTTGGGACACGGAGGCACCTCACAAAGTCTCGCGCCATTCCGAGTCCGGCGGACGAAGTTGGCCAGCCCCACCCCCCAAGGCTATAGCCCACCCGTTTTTGTGGCCTTTTTCCGCTGGACGAAATTGGCGCTCTTTGGGCGCGGCTGTGTCCGCGGCCTATTTTTGGCACACGGAGGCGCTTTGCAAAGTCTCGCGCCATTCCGAGTCCGGCGGACGAATTTGGCCAGCCCCAACCCCCAAGGCTATAGCCCACCCGTTTTTATGGCCTTTTTCCGCTGGACGAACTTGGCACCCCGGCCTTCGGGCGCGTATTTTTCGGTGTGACTTTGCCCGCGGCCTATTTTTAGCACACGGAGGTGCCTCGAAAAGGCTCGCGCCATTCCGAGTCCGGCGGACGAAGTCGGCCAGCCCCAGCCCCCAAGGCTATAGCCCAACCGTTTTTGCGGCCTTTTTCCGCTGGATGAACTTGGCGCCCCGGCCTTCGGGAGGGTATTTTTGGGCTCGGCTGTGCCCGCGGCCTATTTTTGGGACATGGAGTTGCCTTGTAAAGTCTCGCGCCATTCCGAGTCCGGCGGACGAAGTGGGCCAGCCCCACCCCCCAAGGCTATAGCCCACCCGTTTTTGTGGCCTTTTTCCGCTGGACGAACTTGCGCCCCGGCCTTCGGGCGGGTATTTTTGGACGCGGCTGTGCCCATGCGCCTATTTTTGGGACATGGAGTTGCCTTGCAAAGTCTCTCGCCATTCCGAGTCCGGCGGACGATGTTGGCCAGCCCCACCCCCCAAGGCTATAGCCCACCCATTTTTGTGGCCTTTTTCCGCTGGACCAACTTGGCGCCCCGGCCTTCGGGCGGGTATTTTTGACGCGGCTGTGCCCGCGCCTATTTTTGGCACACGGAGGTGCCTTGTAAAGTCTCGCTCCATTCCGAGTCCGGCGGACGAAGTTCGACAGCCCCACCCCCCAAGGCTATAGCCCACCCGTTTTTGGACCTTTTTCCACTGGACGAACTTGGAGCCCCGGCCTTCGGGCCGGTATTTTTGGGTGGGGCTGTGCCCGCGGCCTATTTTTGGGACACGGAGGCGCCTCGCAAAGTCTCGCGCCATTCCTAGTCCGGCGAACGAAGTTGGACAGCCCCACCCCCCAAGGCTATAGCCCACCCGTTTTTGTGGCCTTTTTCCGCTGGACGAACTTGACGCCCCGGCCTTCGGGCGGGTATTTTTGGGCGCGGCTGTGCCCGCGGCCTATTTTTGGGACACAGAGGCGCCTCGCAAAATCTTGCGCCATTTCGAGTCCGGCGAACGAAGTTGGCCAGCCCCACCCCCCAAGGCTATAGCCCACCCGTTTTCGTGGCCTTTTTCCGCTGGACGAACTTGGCGCCCCGGCCTTCGGGCAGGTATTTTTGGGCGTGGCTGTGACCACGGCCTATTTTTGTCACATGGAGGCGCCTCGCAAAGTCTCGCGCCATTCCGAGTCCGGCGGACGAAGTGGGCCAGCCCCACCCCCAAGGCTATAGCCCACCCGTTTTTGTGGCCTTTTTCCGCTGGACGAACTTGGCGCCCCGGCCTTCGGGCTGGTATTTTTGGGCGCGGCTGTGCCCGCTGCCAATTATTGGCACATGGAGGCGCCTCGCAAAGTCTCACGCCATTCCGAGTCCGGCGGACGAAGTGGGCCAGCCCACCCCGAAGGCTATAGCCCACCCGTTTTTGTGGCCTTTTTCCGCTGGACGAACTTGGCGCCCCGGCCATCGGCCGGGTATTTTTGAGCGCGGCTGTGCCCGCGGCCAATTATTGGCACACGAAGGCGCCTCGCAAAGTCTCGCGCCATTCCGAGTCCCGCGGACGAAGTGGGCCAGCCCCACCCCCAAGGCTATAGCCCACCCGTTTTTGTGCCCTTTTTCCGCTGGACGAACTTGGCGCCCCGACCTTCGTGCGGGTATTTTTGGGCGCGGCTGTGCCCGCTGCCTATTTTTGGCACACGGAGGCGCCTCACAAAGTCTCGCGCCATTCCGAGTCCGGCGGACGAAGTGGGCCAGCCCCACCCCCCAAGGCTATAGCCCACCCGTTTTTGTGGCCTTTTTCCGCTGGACGAACTTGGCGCCCCGGCCTTCGGGTGGGGGTTTTTGGGTGCGGCTGTGCCCGTGGCCTATTTTTGGGACACTGAGGTGCCTCACAAAGTCTCGCGCCATTCCGTGTCCGGCGGACGAAGTTGGCCAGCCCCACCCCCCAAGGCTATAGCCCACCCGTTTTTGTGGCCTTTTTCCGCTGGACGAACTTGGCGCTTTTTTGGCGTGGCTGTGTCCGCGGCCTATTTTTGGCACACGGAGGCGCTTTGCAAAGTCTCGCGCCATTCCGAGTCTGGCGGACGAAGTCGGCCAGCCCCACCCCCCAAGGCTATAGCCCACCCGTTCTTGTGGCCTTTTTCTGCTGGACGAACTTGGCGCCCCGGCCTTCGGGCGGGGCTTTTTGGGCGCGGCTGTGCCCACGGCCTATTTTTGGGACACGGAGGCACCTGACAAAGTCTCGCGCCATTCCGAGTGCGGCGGACGAAGTTGGCCAGCCCCACCCCCCAAGGCTATAGCCCACCCGTTTTTGTGGCCTTTTTCCGCTGGACGAACTTGGCGCTCTTTGGGCGCGGCTGTGTCCGCGGCCTATTTTTGGCACACGGAGGCGCTTTGCAAAGTCTCGCGCCATTCCGAGTCCGGCGGACGAATTTGGCCAGCCCCACCCCCCAAGGCTATAGCCCACCCGTTTTTATGGCCTTTTTCCGCTGGACGAACTTGGCGCCCCGGCCTTCGGGCGCGTATTTTTGGGTGCGACTTTGCCCGCGGCCTATTTTTGGCACACGGAGGCGCCTCGTAAAGGCTCGCGCCATTCCGAGTCCGGCGGACGAAGTTGGCCAGCCCCACCCCCCAAGGCTATAGCCCACCCGTTTTTGCGGCCTTTTTCCGCTGGATGAACTTGGTGCCCCGGCCTTCGGGAGGGTATTTTTGGGCTCGGCTGTGCCCGCGGCCTATTTTTGGGACATGGAGTCGCCTTGTAAAGTCTCGCGCCATTCCGAGTCCGGCGGACGAAGTCGGCCAGCCCCACCCCCCAAGGCTATAGCCCACCCATTTTTGTGGCCTTTTTCCGCTGGACGAACTTGGCGCCCCGGCCTTCGGGCGGGTATTTTTGGGCGCGGCTGTGCCCGCGGCCTATTTTTAGCACACGGAGGCACCTCACAAAGTCTCGCGCCATTCCGAGTCCGGCGGACGAAGTGGGCCAGCCCCACCCCCAAAGGCTATAGCCCACCCATTTTTGTGTCCTTTTTCCGCTGGACGAACTTGGCGCCCCGGCCTTCGGGCGGGTATTTTTGGACGCGGCTGTGCCCGCGGCCTATTTTTGGGGCATGGAGTCGCCTTGCAAAGTCTCGCGCCATTCCGAGTCCGGCGGACGAAGTTGGCCAGCCCCACCCCCCAAGGCTATAGCCCACCCATTTTTGTGTCCTTTTTCCGCTGGACCAACTTGGCGCCCCGGCCTTTGGGCGGGTATTTTTGGTCGCGACTGCGCCCGCGGCCTATTTTTGACACACGGAGGCGCCTCGCAAAGTCTCGCACCATTCCGAGTCCGGCGGACGAAGTTGGCCACCCCACCCCCCAAGGCTATAGCCCACCCGTTTTTGTGGGCTTTTTCCGCTGGACGAACTTGCGCCCCGGCCTTCGGGCGGGTATTTTTGGACGCGGCTGTGCCCGCGGCCTATTTTTGCCACACGTAGGTGCCTCGCAAAGTCTCGCGCCATTCCGAGTCCGGCGGACGAAGTTAGCCAGCCCCACCCCCCAAGGCTATAGCCCACCCGTTTTTGTGGCCTTTTTCCGCTGGACGAACTTGGTGCCCCGGCCTTCGGGTGGGTATTTTTGGGCGCGGCTGTCCCCACGGCCTATTTTTGTCACACGGAGGCTCCTCACAAGGTCTCGCACCATTCCGAGTCTGGCGGACGAAGTCGGCCAGCCCCACCCCCCAAGGCTATAGCCCACCCGTTTTTGTGGCCTTTTTCTGCTGGACGAACTTGGCGCCCCGGCCTTCGGGCGGGACTTTTTGGGCGCGGCTGTGCCCACGGCCTATTTTTGGGACACGAAGGCACCTCACAAAGTCTCGCGCCATTCCGAGTCCGGCGGACGAAGTTGGCCAGCCCCACCCCCCAAGGCTATAGCCCACCCGTTTTTGTGGCCTTTTTCCGCTGGACGAACTTGGCGCTTTTTGGGCGCGGCTGTGTCCGCGGCCTATTTTTGGCACACGGAGGCGCTTTGCAAAGTCTCGCGCCATTCCGAGTCCGGCGGACGAAGTTGGCCAGTCCCACCCCCCAAGGCTATAGCCCACCCGTTTTTATGGCCTTTTTCCGGTGGGCCAGACTTGGCGCCCGGCCTTCGGGCGCGTATTTTTGGGTGCGACTTTGTCCGCGGCCTATTTTTGGCACACGGAGGTGCCTCGCAAAGTCTCGCGCCATTCCGAGTCCGGCGGACGAAGTTGGCCAGCCCCACCCGCCAAGGCTATAGCCCACCCGTTTTTGCGGCCTTTTTCCGCTGGACGAACTTGGCGCCCCGGCCTTCGGGAGGGTATTTTTGGGCTCGGCTGTGCCCGCGGCCTATTTTTGGGACATGGAGTCGCCTTGCAAAGTTTCGCGCCATTCCGAGTCCGGCGGACGAAGTTGGCCAGCCCCACCCCCCAAGGCTATAGCCCACCCATTTTTGTGGCCTTTTTCCGCTGGACGAACTTGGCGCCCCGGCCTTCGGGCGGGTATTTTTGGGCGCGGCTGTGCCCGCGGCCTATTTTTGGCACACGGAGGCACCTCACAAAGTCTCACGCCATTCCGAGTCCCGCGGACGTAGTGGGCCAGCCCCACCCCCAAAGGCTATAGCCCACCCATTTTTGTGGCCTTTTTCCGCTGGACGAACTTGGCGCCCCGGCCCTCGGGCGGGTATTTTTGGGCGCGGCTGTGGCCGAGGCCTACTTTTTGAACACGGAGGCGCCTCGCAAAGTCTCGCGCCATTCCGGGTCCGGCGGACGAAGTTGGCCAGCCCCACCCCCCAAGGCTATAGCCCACCCGTTTTTGTGGCCTTTTTCCGCTGGACGAACTTGGCGACCCGGTCTTCGTGTGGGTATTTTTGGGGGCGGCTGTGCCCACGGCCTATTTTTGGCACCCGGAGGTGCCTCGTAAATTCTCGCGCCATTCCGAGTCCGGCGGACGAAGTTGGCCAGCCCCACCCCCCAAGGCTATAGCCCACCCGTTTTTGTGGCCTTTTTCCGCTGGACGAACTTGCGCCCCAGCCTTCGGGCGAGTATTTTTGGGCGCAGCTGTGCCCGCGGCCTATTTTTGGGACACGGAGGTGCCTTGCAAAGTATCGCGCCATTCCGAGTCCGGCGGACGAAGTGGGCCAGCCCCACCCTCCAAGGCTATAGCCCACCCGTTTTTGTGGCCTTTTTCCGCTGGACCAACTTGGCGCCCCGGCCTTTGGGCGGGTATTTTTGGTCGCGACTGTGCCCGTGGCCTATTTTTGACACACGGAGGCGCCTCGCAAAGTCTCGCACCATTCCGAGTCCGGCGGATGAAGTTGGCCACCCCACCCCCCAAGGCTATAGCCCACCCGTTTTTGTGGCCTCTTTCCGCTGGACGAACTTGGCGCCCCGGCCTTCGGGCGGGTATTTTTGGGCGCGGCTGTACCCGCGGCCTATTTTGGGCACATGGAGGTGCCACGCAAAGTCTGGCGCCATTCCGAGTCCGGCGGACGAAGTTGGCCAGCCCCACGCCCCAAGGCTATAGCCCACCCGTTTTTGTGGCCTCTTTCCGCTGGACGAACTTGGCGCCCCGGCATTCGGGCGGGTATTTTTGGGCGCGGCTGTGCCCGCGGCCTATTTTTGGCACACGGAGGCGCCTCGCAAAGTCTGGCGCCATTCCGAGTCCGGCGGACGAAGTTGGCCAGCCCCACCCCCCAAGGCTATAGCCCACCCGTTTTTGTGGCCTCTTTCCGCTGGACGAACTTGGCGCCCCGGCCTTCGGGCGGGTATTTTTGGGCGCGGCTGTGCCCGCGGCCTATTTTTTGCACACGGAGACGCCTCGCAAAGTCTGGCGCCATTCCGAGTCCGGCGGACGAAGTTGGCCAGCCCCACGCCCCAAGGCTATAGCCCACCCGTTTTTGTGGCCTCTTTCCCCTGGACGAACTTGGCGGCCCGGCCTTCGGGCGGGTATTTTTGGGCGCGGCTGTGCCCGCGGCCTATTTTTGGCACACGGAGGCGCCTCGCAAAGTCTGGCGCCATTCCGAGTCCGGCGGACGAAGTTGGCCAGCCCCACGCCCCAAGGCTATAGCCCACCCGTTTTTGTGGCCTCTTTCCGCTGGACGAACTTGGCGCCCCGGCCTTCGGGCGGTTATTTTTGGGCGCGGCTGTGCCCGCGGCCTATTTTTGGCACACGGAGGCGCCTCGCAAAGTCTGGCACCATTCCGAGTCCGGCGGACGAAGTTGGCCAGCCCCACCCCCCAAGGCTATTGCCCACCCGTTTTTGTGGCCTCTTTCCGCTGGACGAACTTGGCGGCCCGGCCTTCGGGCGGGTATTTTTGGGCGCGGCTGTGCCCGCGGCCTATTTTTGGCACACGGAGGCGCCTCGCAAAATCTGGCGCCATTCCAAGTCCGGCGGACGAAGTTGGCCAGCCCCACGCCCCAAGGCTATAGCCCACCAGTTTTTGTGGCCTCTTTCCGCTGGACGAACTTGGCGCCCCAGCCTTCGGGCGGTTATTTTTGGGCGCGGCTGTGTCCGCGGCCTATTTTTGGCACACGGAGGCGCCTCGCAAAGTCTGGCGCCATTCCGAGTCCGGCGGACGAAGTTGGCCAGCCCCACCCCCCAAGGCTATAGCCCACCCGTTTTTGTGGCCTCTTTCCGCTGGACGAACTTGGCGCCCCGGCCTTCGGGCGGGTATTTTTGGGCGCGGCTGTGCCCGCGGCCTATTTTTGGCACACGGAGGCGCCTCGCAAAGTCTGGCGCCATTCCGAGTCCGGCGGACGAAGTTGGCCAGCCCCACGCGCCAAGGCTATAGCCCACCCGTTTTTTTGGCCTCTTTCCGCTGGACGAACTTGGCGCCCCGGCCTTCGGGCGGGTATTTTTGGGCGCGGCTGTGCCGCGGCTTATTTTTGGCACACGGAGGTGCCTCGCAAAGTCTGGCACCATTCCGAGTCCGGCGGACGAAGTTGGCCAGCCCCACGCCCCAAGGCTATAGCCCACCCGTTTTTGTGGCCTCTTTCCGCTGGACGAACTTGGCGCCCCGGCCTTCGGGCGGGTATTTTTGGGCGCGGCTGTGCCCGCGGCCTATTTTTGGCACACGGAGGCGCCACGCAAAGTCTGGCACCATTCCGAGTCCGGCGGACGAAGTTGGCCAGCCCCACGCCCCAAGGCTGTAGCCCACCCGTTTTTGTGGCCTCTTTCCGCTGGACGAACTTGGCGCCCCGGCCTTCGGGCGTGTATTTTTGGGCGCGGCTGTGCCCGCGGCCTATTTTTGGCACACGGAGACGCCTCGCAAAGTCTGGCGCCATTCCGAGTCCGGCGGACGAAGTTGGCCAGCCCCACGCACCAAGGCTGTAGCCCACCCGTTTTTGTGGCCTCTTTCCGCTGGACGAACTTGGCGCCCCGGCCTTCGGGCGGGTATTTTTTGGCGCGGCTGTGCCCGCGGCCTATTTTTGGCACACGGAGGCGCCTCGCAAAGTCTGGCGCCATTCCGAGTCCGGCGGACGAAGTTGGCCAGCCCCACGCCCCAAGGCTATAGCCCACCCGTTTTTGTGGCCTCTTTCCGCTGGACGAACTTGGCGCCCCGGCCTTCGGGCGGGTATTTTTAGCGCGGCTGTGCCCGCGGCCTATTTTTGGAAAACGTAGCGCCTCGCAAAGTCTGGCGCCATTCCGAGTCCGGCGGACGAAGTTGGCCAGCCCCACGCCCCAAGGCTATAGCCCACCCGTTTTTGTGGCCTCTTTCCGCTGGACGGACTTGGCGCCCCGGCCTTCGGGCGGGTATTTTTGGGCGCGGCTGTACCCGCGGCCTATTTTTGGCACACGGAGGCGCCACGCAAAGTCTGGCGCCATTCCGAGTCCGGCGGACGAAGTTGGCCAGCCCCACGCCCCAAGGCTATAGCCCACCCGTTTTTGTGGCCTCTTTCCGCTGGACGAACTTGGCGCCCCGGCCTTCGGGCGGGTATTTTTGGGCGCGGCTGTACCCCTGGCCTATTTTGGGCACATGGAGGCGCCACGCAAAGTCTGGCGCCATTCCGAGTCCGGCGGACGAAGTTGGCCAGCCCCACGCCCCAAGGCTATAGCCCACCCGTTTTTGTGGCCTCTTTCCGCTGGACGAACTGGGCGCCCCGGCATTCGGGCGGGTATTTTTGGCCGCGGCTGTGTCCGCGGCCTATTTTTGGCACACGGAGGCGCCTCGCAAAGTCTGGCGCCATTCCGAGTCCGGCGGACGAAGTTGGCCAGCCCCACCCCCCAAGGCTATAGCCCACCCGTTTTTGTGGCCTCTTTCCGCTGGACGAACTTGGCGCCCCGGCCTTCGGGCGGGTATTTTTGAGCGCGGCTGTGCCCGCGGCCTATTTTTGGCACACGGAGACGGCTCGCAAAGTCTGGCGCCATTCCGAGTCCGGCGGACGAAGTTGGCCAGCCCCACGCCCCAAGGCTATAGCCCACCCGTTTTTGTGGCCTCTTTCCCCTGGACGAACTTGGCGGCCCGGCCTTCGGGCGGGTATTTTTGGGCGCAGCTGTGCCCGCGACCTATTTTTGGCACACGGAGGCGCCTCGCAAAGTCTGGCGCCATTCCGAGTCCGGCGGACGAAGTTGGCCAGCCCCACGCCCCAAGGCTATAGCCCACCCGTTTTTGTGGCCTCTTTCCGCTGGACGAACTTGGCGCCCCGGCCTTCGGGCGGTTATTTTTGGGCGCGGCTGTGCCCGCGGCCTATTTTTGGCACACGGAGGCGCCTCGCAAAGTCTGGCGCCATTCCGAGTCCGGCGGACGAAGTTGGCCAGCCCCACGCCCCAAGGCTATAGCCCACCCGTTTTTGTGGCCTCTTTCCGCTGGACGAACTTGGCGCCCCGGCCTTCGGGCGGGTATTTTTGGTCGCGGCTGTGCCCGCGGCCTATTTTTGGCACACGGAGGTGCCTCGCAAAGTCTGGCGCCATTCCGAGTCCGGCGGACGAAGTTGGCCAGCCCACGCCCCAACGCTATAGCCCACCCGTTTTTGTGGCCTCTTTCCGCTGGACGAACTTGGCGCCCCGGCCTTCGGGCGGGTATTTTTGGGCGCGGCTGTACCCGCGGCCTATTTTTGGCACACGGAGGCGCCACGCAAAGTCTGGCGCCATTCCGAGTCCGGCGGACGAAGTTGGCCAGCCCCACGCCCCAAGGCTATAGCCCACCCGTTTTTGTGGCCTCTTTCCGCTGGACGAACTTGGCGCCCCGGCCTTCGGGCGGGTATTTTTGGGCGCGGCTGTACCCGCGGCCTATTTTGGGCACATGGAGGCACCACGCAAAGTCTGGCGCCATTCCGAGTCCGGCGGACGAAGTTGGCCAGCCCCACGCCCCAAGGCTATAGCCCACCCGTTTTTGTGGCCTCTTTCCGCTGGACGAACTTGGCGCCCCGGCATTCGGGCGGGTATTTTTGGCCGCGGCTGTGCCCGCGGCCTATTTTTGGCACACGGAGGCGCCTCGCAAAGTCTGGCGCCATTCCGAGTCCGGCGGACGAAGTTGGCCAGCCCCACCCCCCAAGGCTATAGCCCACCCGTTTTTGTGGCCTCTTTCCGCTGGACGAACTTGGCGCCCCGGCCTTCGGGCGGGTATTTTTGGGCGCGGCTGTGCCCGCGGCCTATTTTTGGCACACGGAGACGCCTCGCAAAGTCTGGCGCCATTCCGAGTCCGGCGGACGAAGTTGGCCAGCCCCACGCCCCAAGGCTATAGCCCACCCGTTTTTGTGGCCTCTTTCCCCTGGACGAACTTGGCGCCCCGGCCTTCGGGCGGGTATTTTTTGGGCGCGGCTGTGTCCGCGGCCTATTTTTGGCACACGGCAGCGCCTCGCAAAGTCTGGCGCCATTCCGAGTCCGGAGGACGAAGTTGGCCAGCCCCACGCCCCAAGGCTATAGCCCACCCGTTTTTGTGGCCTCTTTCCGCTGGACGAACTTGGCGGCCCGGCCTTCGGGCGGGTATTTTTGGGCGCGGCTGTGCCCGCGGCCTATTTTTGGCACACGGAGGCGCCTCGCAAAGTCTGGCGCCATTCCGAGTCCGGCGGACGAAGTTGGCCAGCCCCACGCCCCAAGGCTATAGCCCACCCGTTTTTGTGGACTCTTTCCGCTGGACGAACTTGGCGCCCCGGCCTTCGGGCGGGTATTTTTGGGCGAAGCTGTGCCCGCGGCCTATTTTTGGCACACGGAGGCGCCTCGCAAAGTCTGGCGCCATTCCGAGTCCGGCGGACGAAGTTGGCCAGCCCCACCCTCCAAGGCTATAGCCCACCCGTTTTTGTGGCCTCTTTCCGCTGGACGAACTTGGCGCCCCGGCCTTCGGGCGGGTATTTTTGGGCGCGGCTGTGCCCGCGGCCTATTTTTGGCACACGGAGACGCCTCGCAAAGTCTGGCGCCATTCTGAGTCCGGCGGACGAAGTTGGCCAGCCCCACGCCCCAAGGCTATAGCCCACCCGTTTTTGTGGCCTCTTTCCGCTGGACGAACTTGGCGCCCCGGCCTTCGGGCGGGTATTTTTGGGCGCGGCTGTGCCCGCGGCCTATTTTTGGCACACGGAGGCGCCTTACAAAGTCTGGCGCCATTCCGAGTCCGGCGGACGAAGTTGGCCAGCCCCACCCCCCAAGGCTATAGCCCACCCGTTTTTGTGGCCTCTTTCCGCTGGACGAACTTGGCGGCCCGGCCTTCGGGCGGGTATTTTTGGGCGCGGCTGTGCCCGCGGCCTATTTTTGGCACACGGAGGCGCCTCGCAAAGTCTGGCGCCATTCCGAGTCCGGCGGACGAAGTTGGCCAGCCCCACGCCCCAAGGCTATAGCCCACCCGTTTTAGTGGCCTCTTTCCGCTGGGCGAACTTGGCGCCCCGGCCTTCGGGCAGGTATTTTTGGGCGCGGCTGTGCCAGCGGCCTATTTTTGGCACACGGAGGCGCCTCGCATAGTCTGGCGCCATTCCGAGTCCGGCGGACGAAGTTGGCCAGCCCCACGCCCCAAGGCTATAGCCCACCCGTTTTTGTGGCCTCTTTCCGCTGGACGAACTTGGCGCCCCGGCCTTCGGGCGGGTATTGTTTGGCGCGGCTGTGCCCGCGGCCTATTTTTGGCACACGGAGGCGCCTCGCAAAGTCTGGCGCCATTCCGAGTCCGGCGGACGAAGTTGGCCAGCCCCACGCCCCAAGGCTATAGCCCACCCGTTTTTGTGGCCTCTTTCCGCGGGACGAACTTGGCGCCCCGGCCTTCGGGCGGGTATTTTTGGGCGCGGCTGTGCCCGCGGCCTATTTTTGGCACACGGAGGCGCCTCGCAAAGTCTGGCGCCATTCCGAGTCCGGCGGACGAAGTTGGCCAGCCCCACCCCCCCAGGCTATAGCCCACCCGTTCTCGTCGCCCCTCCGCGCTGGACGAACTTGGCGGCCCGGCCTTCGGGCGGGTATTTTTGGGCGCGGCTGTGCCCGCGGCCTATTTTTGGCACACGGAGGCGCCTCGCAAAGTCTGGCGCCATTCCGAGTCCGGCGGACGAAGTTGGCCAGCCCCACCCCCCAAGGCTATAGCCCACCCGTTTTTGTGGCCTCTTTCCGCTGGACGAACTTGGCGCCCCGGCCTTCGGGCGGGTATTTTTGGGCGCGGCTGTGCCCGCGGCCTATTTTTGGCACACGGAGGCACCTCGTAAAGTCTGGCGCCATTCCGAGTCCGGCGGACGAAGTTGGCCAGCCCCACGCCCCAAGGCTATAGCCCACCCGTTTTTGTGGCCTCTTTCCGCTGGACGAACTTGGCGCCCCGGCCTTCGGGCGGGTATTTTTGGGCGCGGCTGTGCCCGCGGCCTATTTTTGGCACACGGAGGCGCCTCGCAAAGTCTGGCGCCATTCCGAGTCCGGCGGACGAAGTTGGCCAGCCCCACGCCCCAAGGCTATAGCCCACCCGTTTTTGTGGACTCTTTCCGCTGGTCGAACTTGGCGCCCCGGCCTTCGGGCGGGTATTTTTGGGCGCGGCTGTGCCCGCGGCCTATTTTTGGCACACGGAGGCGCCTCGCAAAGTCTGGCGCCATTCCGAGTCCGGCGGACGAAGTTGGCCAGCCCCACCCCCAAGGCTATAGCCCACCCGTTTTTGTGGCCTCTTTCCGCTGGACGAACTTGGCGCCCCGGCCTTCGGGCGGGTATTTTGGGCGCGGCTGTGCCCGCGGCCTATTTTTGGCACACGGAGGCGCCTCGCAAAGTCTGGCGCCAATCAGAGTCCGCGGACGAAGTTGGCCAGCCCCACCCCCCAAGGCTATAGCCCACCCGTTTTTGTGGCCTCTTTCCGCTGGGACGAACTTGGCGCCCGGCCTTCGGGCGGGTATTTTTAGGGCGCGGCTGTGCCCGCGGCCTATTTTTGGCACACGGAGACGCCTCGTAAAGTCTGGCGCCATTCCGAGTCCGGCGGACGAAGTTGGGCCAGCCCACGCCCCAAGGCTATAGCCCACCCGTTTTTGTGGCCTCTTTCCGCTGGACGAACTTGGCGCCCCGGCCTTCGGGCGGGTATTTTGGGCGCGGCTGTGCCCGCGGCCTATTTTTGGCACACGGAGGCGCCTCGCAAAGTCTGGCGCCATTCCGAGTCCGGCGGACGAAGTTGGCCAGCCCCACGCCCCAAGGCTATAGCCCACCCGTTTTTGTGGCCTCTTTCCGCTGGACGAACTTGGCGCCCCGGCCTTCGGGCGTGTATTTTTGGGCGCAGCTGTGCCCACGGCCTATTTTTGGCACAGGGAGGCGCCTCGCAAAGTCTGGCGCCATTCCGAGTCCGGCGGACGAAGTTGGCCAGCCCCACGCCCCAAGGCTATAGCCCACCCGTTTTTGTGGCCTCTTTCCGCTGGACGAACTTGGTGCCCCGGCCTTCGGGCGGGTATTTTTGGGCGAGGCTGTGCCCGCAGCCTATTTTTGGCACAAGGAGGCGCCTCGCAAAGTCTGGCGCCATTCCGAGTCCGGCGGACGAAGTTGGCCAGCCCCACGCCCCAAGGCTATAGCCCATCCGTTTTTGTGGCCTATTTCCGCTGGACAAACTTGGCGCCCAGGCCTTCGGGAGGGTATTTTTGGACGCGGCTGTGCCCGCGGCCTATTTTTGGCACACGGAGGCGCCTCGCAAAGTCTGGCGCCATTCCGAGTCCGGCGGACGAAGTTGGCCAGCCCCACGCCCCAAGGCTATACCCCACCCGTTTTTGTGGCCTCTTTGCGCTGGACGAACTTGGCGCCCCGGCCTTCGGGCGGGTATTTTTGGGCGCGGCTGTGCCCGCGGCCTATTTTTGGCACACGGAGGCGCCTCGCAAAGTCTGGCGCCATTCCGAGTCTGGCGGACGAAGTGGGCCAGCACCACGCCCCAAGGCTATAGCCCACCCGTTTTTGTGGCCTCTTTCCGCTGGACGAACTTGGCGCCCCGGCCTTCGGGCGGGTATTTTTGGGCGCGGCTGTGCCAGCGGCCTATTTTTGGCACACGGAGGCGCCTCGCATAGTCTGGCGCCATTCCGAGTCCGGCGGACGAAGTTGGCCAGCCCCACCCCCCAAGGCTATAGCCCACCCGTTTTTGTGGCCTCTTTCCGCTGGACGAACTTGGCGCCCCGGACTTCGGGCGGGTATTTTTGGGCGCGGCTGTGCCCGCGGCCTATTTTTGGCACACGGAGGCGCCTCGCAAAGTCTGGCGCCATTCCGAGTCCGGCGGACGAAGTTGGCCAGCCCCACGCCCCAAGGCTATAGCCCACCCGTTTTTGTGGCCTCTTTCCGCGGGACGAACTTGGCGCCCCGGCCTTCGGGCGGGTATTTTTGGGCGCGGCTGTGCCCGCGGCCTATTTTTGGCACACGGAGGCGCCTCGCAAAGTCTGGCGCCATTCCGAGTCCGGCGGACGAAGTTGGCCAGCCCCACGCCCCAAGGCTATAGCCCACCCGTTTTTGTGGCCTCTTTCCACTGGACGAACTTGGCGGCCCGGCCTTCGGGCGGGTATTTTTGGGCGCGGCTGTGCCCGCGGCCTATTTTTGGCACACGGAGGCGCCTCGCAAAGTCTGGCGCCATTCCGAGTCCGGCGGACGAAGTTGGCCAGCCCCACCCCCCAAGGCTATAGCCCACCCGTTTTTGTGGCCTCTTTCCGCTGGACGAACTTGGCGCCCCGGCCTTCGGGCGGGTATTTTTGGGCGCGGCTGTGCCCGCGGCCTATTTTTGGCACACGGAGGTGCCTCGTAAAGTCTGGCGCCATTCCGAGTCCGGCGGACGAAGTTGGCCAGCCCCACGCCCCAAGGCTATAGCCCACCCGTTTTTGTGGCCTCTTTCCGCTGGACGAACTTGGCGCCCCGGCCTTCGGGCGGGTATTTTTGGGCGGCTGTGCCCGCGCGGCCTATTTTTGGCACACGGAGGCGCCTCGCAAAGTCTGGCGCCATTCCGAGTCCGGCGGACGAAGTTGGCCAGCCCCACGCCCCAAGGCTATAGCCCACCCGTTTTTGTGGACTCTTTCCGCTGGACGAACTTGGCGCCCCGGCCTTCGGGCGGGTATTTTTGGGCGCGGCTGTGCCCGCGGCCTATTTTTGGCACACGGAGGCGCCTCGCAAAGTCTGGCGCCATTCCGAGTCCGGCGGACGAAGTTGGCCAGCCCACCCGTTTTTGTGGCCTCTTTCCGCTGGACGAACTTGGCGCCCCGGCCTTCGGGCGGGTATTTTTGGGCGCGGCTGTGCCCGCGGCCTATTTTTGGCACACGGAGGCGCCTCGCAAAGTCTGGCGCCATTCTGAGTCCGGCGGACGAAGTTGGCCAGCCCCACGCCCCAAGGCTATAGCCCACCCGTTTTTGTGGCCTCTTTCCGCTGGACGAACTTGGCGCCCCGGCCTTCGGGCGGGTATTTTTGGGCGCGGCTGTGCCCGCGGCCTATTTTTGGCACACGGAGACGCCTCGTAAAGTCTGGCGCCATTCCGAGTCCGGCGGACGAAGTTGGCCAGCCCCACGCCCCAAGGCTATAGCCCATCCGTTTTTGTGGCCTATTTCCGCTGGACAAACTTGGCGCCCAGGCCTTCGGGAGGGTATTTTTGGACGCGGCTGTGCCCGCGGCCTATTTTTGGCACACGGAGGCGCCTCGCAAAGTCTGGCGCCATTCCGAGTCCGGCGGACGAAGTTGGCCAGCCCCACGCCCCAAGGCTATACCCCACCCGTTTTTGTGGCCTCTTTGCGCTGGACGAACTTGGCGCCCCGGCCTTCGGGCGGGTATTTTTGGGCGCGGCTGTGCCCGCGGCCTATTTTTGGCACACGGAGGCGCCTCGCAAAGTCTGGCGCCATTCCGAGTCTGGCGGACGAAGTGGGCCAGCACCACGCCCCAAGGCTATAGCCCACCCGTTTTTGTGGCCTCTTTCCGCTGGACGAACTTGGCGCCCCGGCCTTCGGGCGGGTATTTTTGGGCGCGGCTGTGCCCGCAGCCTATTTTTGGCACACGGAGGCGCCTCGCAAAGTCTGGCGCCATTCCGAGTCCGGCGGACGAAGTTGGCCAGCCCCACGCCCCAAGGCTATAGCCCACCCGTTTTTGTGGCCTCTTTCCGCTGGACGAACTTGGCGGCCCGGCCTTCGGGCGGGTATTTTTGGGCGCGGCTGTGCCCGCGGCCTATTTTTGGCACACGGAGGCGCCTCATAAAGTCTGGCGCCATTCCGAGTCCGGCGGACGAAGTTGGCCAGCCCCACGCCCCAAGGCTATAGCCCACCCGTTTTTGTGGCCTCTTTCCGCTGGACGAACTTGGCGGCCCGGCCTTCGGGCGGGTATTTTGGGTGCGGCTGTGCCCGCGGCCTATTTTTTTGCACACGGAGGCGCCTTACAAGGTCTGGCGCCATTCCGAGTCCGGCGGACGAAGTTGGCCAGCCCCACGCCCCAAGGCTATAGCCCACCCGTTTTTGTGGCCTCTTTCCGCTGGACGAACTTGGCGGCCCGGCCTTCGGGCGGGTTTTTTTGTGCGCGGCTGTGCCCGCGGCCTATTTTTGGCACACGGAGGCGCCTCGCAAAGTCTGGTGCCATTCCGAGTCCGGCGGACGAAGTTGGCCAGCCCCACGCCCCAAGGCTATAGCCCACCCGTTTTTGTGGCCTCTTTCCGCTGGACGAACTTGGCGCCCCGGCCTTCGGGCGGGTATTTTTGGGCGCGGCTGTGCCCGCGGCCTATTTTTGGCACACGGAGGCGCCTCGCAAAGTCTGGCGCCATTCCGAGTCCGGCGGACGAAGTTGGCCAGCCCCACGCCCCAAGGCTATAGCCCACCCGTTTTTGTGGCCTCTTTCCGCTGGGCGAACTTGGCGCCCCGGCCTTCGGGCAGGTATTTTTGGGCGCGGCTGTGCCAGCGGCCTATTTTTGGCACACGGAGGCGCCTCGCATAGTCTGGCGCCATTCCGAGTCCGGCGGACGAAGTTGGCCAGCCCCACCCCCCAAGGCTATAGCCCACCCGTTTTTGTGGCCTCTTTCCGCTGGACGAACTTGGCGCCCCGGACTTCGGGCGGGTATTTTTGGGCGCGGCTGTGCCCACAGCCTATTTTTGGCACACGGAGGCGCCTCGCAAAGTCTGGCGCCATTCCGAGTCCGGCGGACGAAGTTGGCCAGCCCCACGCCCCAAGGCTATAGCCCACCCGTTTTTGTGGCCTCTTTCCGCTGGACGAACTTGGCGGCCCGGCCTTCGGGCGGGTATTTTTGGGTGCGGCTGTGCCCGCGGCCTATTTTTGGCACACGGAGGCGCCTCGCAAAGTCTGGCGCCATTCCGAGTCCGGCGGACGAAGTTGGCCAGCCCCACGCCCTAAGGCTATAGCCCACCCGTTTTTGTGGCCTCTTTCCGCTGGACGAACTTGGCGCCCCGGCCTTCGGGCGTGTATTTTTGGGCGCGGCTGTGCCCACGGCCTATTTTTGGCACAGGGAGGCGCCTCGCAAAGTCTGGCGCCATTCCGAGTCCGGCGGACGAAGTTGGCCAGCCCCACGCCCCAAGGCTATAGCCCACCCGTATTTGTGGCCTCTTTCCGCTGGACGAACTTGGTGCCCCGGCCTTCGGGCGGGTATTTTTGGGCGAGGCTGTGCCCGCAGCCTATTTTTGGCACAAGGAGGCGCCTCGCAAAGTCTGGCGCCATTCCGAGTCCGGCGGACGAAGTTGGCCAGCCCCACGCCCCAAGGCTATAGCCCATCCGTTTTTGTGGCCTATTTCCGCTGGACAAACTTGGCGCCCAGGCCTTCGGGAGGGTATTTTTGGACGCGGCTGTGCCCGCGGCCTATTTTTGGCACACGGAGGCGCCTCGCAAAGTCTGGCGCCATTCCGAGTCCGGCGGACGAAGTTGGCCAGCCCCACGCCCCAAGGCTATACCCCACCCGTTTTTGTGGCCTCTTTGCGCTGGACGAACTTGGCGCCCCGGCCTTCGGGCGGGTATTTTTGGGCGCGGCTGTGCCCGCGGCCTATTTTTGGCACACGGAGGCGCCTCGCAAAGTCTGGCGCCATTCCGAGTCTGGCGGACGAAGTGGGCCAGCACCACGCCCCAAGGCTATAGCCCACCCGTTTTTGTGGCCTCTTTCCGCTGGACGAACTTGGCGCCCCGGCCTTCGGGCGGGTATTTTTGGGCGCGGCTGTGCCCGCAGCCTATTTTTGGCACACGGAGGCGCCTCGCAAAGTCTGGCGCCATTCCGAGTCCGGCGGACGAAGTTGGCCAGCCCCACGCCCCAAGGCTATAGCCCACCCGTTTTTGTGGCCTCTTTCCGCTGGACGAACTTGGCGGCCCGGCCTTCGGGCGGGTATTTTTGGGTGCGGCTGTGCCCGCGGCCTATTTTTGGCACACGGAGGCGCCTTGCAAAGTCTGGCGCCATTCCGAGTCCGGCGGACGAAGTTGGCCAGCCCCACGCCCCAAGGCTATAGCCCACCCGTTTTTGTGGCCTCTTTCCCCTGGACGAACTTGGCGCCCCGGCATTCGGGCGGGTATTTTTGGGCGTGGCTGTGCCCGCGGCCTATTTTTGGCACACGGAGGCGCCTCGCAAAGTCTGGCGCCATTCCGAGTCCGGCGGACGAAGTTGGCCAGCCCCACGCCCAAAGGCTATAGCCCACCCGTTTTTGTGGCCTCTTTCCGCTGGACGAACTTGGCGCCCCGGCCTTCGGGCGGGTATTTTTGGGCGCGGCTGTGCCCGCGGCCTATTTTTGGCACACGGAGGCGCCTCACAAAGTCTGGCCCCATTCCTAGTCCGGCGGACGAAGTGGGCCAGCCCCACGCCCCAAGGCTATAGCCCACCCGTTTTTGTGGCCTCTTTCCGCTGGACGAACTTGGTGCCCCGGCCTTCGGGCGGGTATTTTTGGGCGCGGCAGTGCCCGTGGTATATTTTTGGCACACGGAGGCGCCTCGCAAAGTCTCGCGCCATTCCGAGTCCGGCGGACGAAGTTGGCCAGCCCCACGCCCCAAGGCTATACCCCACCCGTTTTTGTGGCCTCTTTGCGCTGGACGAACTTGGCGCCCCGGCCTTCGGGTGGCTATTTTTGGGCGCGGCTGTGCCCGTGGCCTATTTTTAGCACACGGAGGCGCCTCGCAAAGTCTGGCGCCATTCCGAGTCCGGCGGACGAAGTTGGCCAGCCCCACGCCCAAAGGCTATAGCCCACCCTTTTGTGTTTCCTCTGTCCCCGGGCCGAACTTGTCTGCACGGCCTTCGGGCGGGTATTTTTGGGCGCGGCTGTGCCCGCGGCCTATTTTTGGCACACGGAGGCGCCTCACAAAGTCTGGCCCCATTCCTAGTCCGGCGGACGAAGTTGGCCAGCCCCACGCCCCAAGGCTATAGCCCACCCGTTTTTGTGGCCTCTTTCCGCTGGACGAACTTGGTGCCCCGGCCTTCGGGTGGGTATTTTTGGGTGCGGCTGTGCCCGCGGCCTATTTTTGGCACACGGAGGCGCCTTGCAAAGTCTGGCGCCATTCCGAGTCCGGCGGACGAAGTTGGCCAGCCCCACGCCCCAAGGCTATAGCCCACCCGTTTTTGTGGCCTCTTTCCCCTGGACGAACTTGGCGCCCCGGCATTCGGGCGGGTATTTTTGGGCGCGGCAGTGCCCGTGGTATATTTTTGGCACACGGAGGCGCCTCGCAAAGTCTCGCGCCATTCCGAGTCCGGCGGACGAAGTTGGCCAGCCCCACCCCCCAAGGCTATAGCACACCCGTTTTTGTGGCCTTTTTCCGCTGGACGAACTTGGCGCCGCGGCCTTCGGGCGGGTATTTTTGGGCGCGGCTCTGCCCGCGGCCTATTTTTGGCACACGGAGGCGCCTCGCAAAGTCTCACACCATTCCGAGTCCGGCGGACGAAGTAGGCCTGCCCCACCCCCCAAGGCTATAGCCCACCCGTTTTTGTGCCTTTTTTCCGCTGGACGAAGTTGGCGCCGCGGCCTTCAGGCGGGGATTTTTGGGTGCGGCATTGTCCGCGGCCTATTTTTGGCACACGGAGGTACCTCGCAAAGTCTCGCGCCATTCCGAGTCCGACGGACGAAGTTGGCCAGCCCCACCCCCCAAGGCTATAACCCACCCGTTTTTGTGGCCTTTTTCCGCAGGACGAACTTGGAGCCGCGGCCTTCGGGCAGGTATTTTTGGGTGCGGCTGTGGCCGTGGCCTATTTTTGGCACAAAGAGGTGCCTCGCAAAGTCTCGCGCCGTTCCGAGTCCGGCGGACGAAGTTGGCCAGCCCCACCCCCCAAGGCTATAGCCCACCCGTTTTTGTGGCCTTTTTCCGCTGGACGAACTTGGCGCCGCGGCCTTCGGGCGGGTATTTTTGGACGCGGCTATGCCCGCGGCCTATTTTTGACACACGGAGCCGCCTCGCAAAGTCCGCGCCATTCCGAGTCCGGCGGACGAAGTTGGCCAGCCCCACCCCCCAAGGCTATAGCCCACCCGTTTTTGTGGCCTTTTTCCGCTGGACGAACTTGGCGCCGCGGCCTTCGGGCGGGTATTTTTGGACGCGGCTCTGCCCGCGGCCCATTTTTGACACACGGAGCCGCCTCGTAAAGTCCGCGCCATTCCGAGTCCGGCGGACGAAGTTGGCCAGCCCCACCCCCCAAGGCTATAGCGCACCCGTTTTTGTGGCCTTTTTCCGCTGGATGAACTTGGCCCCCGGCCTTCGGGCGGTTATTTTTGGGCACGGCTGTGTCCGGGACCTGTTTTTGGCACACGGAGGCCGCTCGAAATGTCTCGCGCCATTCCGAGTCCGGCGGACGAAGTTGGCCATCCCCACCCCCCAAGGCTATAGCCCACCCGTTTTTGCGGCCTTTTTCCGCTGGAGGAACTTGGCGCCCCGGCCTTCGGGTGGTTATTTTTGGGCGCGGCTGTGTCCGGGGCCTGTTTTTGGAAAACGGAGGCCGCTCGGAAAGTCTCGCGCCATTCCGTGTCCGGCGGACGAAGTTGGCCAGCCCCACCGCCCAAGGCTATAGCCCACCCGTTTTTGTGGCCTTTTTCGCTGGACGAACTTGGCGCCCCGGCCTTCGGGGGGTTATTTTTGGGCGCGGCTGTGCCCGGGGCCTATTTTTGGCACACGGAGGCCGCTCACAAAGTCTCGCGCCATTCCGAGTCCGGCGGACGAAGTTGGCCAGCCCCACCCCCCGAGGCTATAGCCCACCCGTTTTTGTGGCCTTTTTCCGCTGGACGAACTTGGCGCCCCGGCCTTCGGGTGGTTATTTTTGGGCGCGGCTGTGCCCGGGGCCTATTTTTGGCACATGGAGGATGCTCGCAAAGTCTACCGCCATTCCGAGTCCGGCGGACGAAGTTGGCCAGCCCCACCCCCCAAGGCTATAGCCCACCCGTTTTTGTGGCCTTTTTCCGCAGGACGAACTTGGCGCCCCGGCCTTCGGGCGGTTATTTTCGGGCGCGGCTGTGCCCGGGGCCTATTTTTGGCACACGGAGGCCACTCGCAAATTCTCGCGCCATTCCGAGTCCGGCGGACGAAGTGGGCCAGCCCCACCCTCCAAGGCTATAGCCCACCCGTTTTTGCGGCCTTTTTCCGCTCGACGAACTTGGTTCCCCGGCCTTCGGGCGGTTATTTTTGGGCGTGGCTGTGCCCGGGGCCTATTTTTGGCACATGGAGGCCACTCGCAAAGTCTCGCAACATTCCGAGTCCGGCGGACGAAGTTGGCCATCCCCACCCCCCAAGGCTATAGCCCACCCGTTTTTGCGGTCATTTTCCGCTGGACGAACTTGGCGCCCCGGCCTTCGGGTGGTTATTTTTGGGCGCGGCTGTGTCCGGGGCCTATTTTTGGCACACGGAGGCCACTCACAAATTCTCGCGCCATTCCGAGTCCGGCGGACGAAGTTGGCCAGCCCCACCCCCCAAGGCTATAGCCCACCCGTTTTTTTGTCAATTTTCCGCTGGACGAACTTGGCGACCCGGCCTTCGGGCGGTTATTTTTGGGCGCGGCTGTGCCCGGGGCCTATTTTTGGCAGACGGAGGCCGCTCGCAATATCTCGCGCCATTCCGAGTCCGGCGGACGAAGTGGGCCAGCCCCACCCCCCAAGGCTATAGCCCACCCGTTTTTGCGGCCTTTTTCCGCTGGACGAACTTGGCGCCCCGGCCTTCGGGCGGTTATTTTTGGGCGCGGCTGTGCCCGGGGACTATTTTTTACACATGGAGGCCGCTCGCAATGTCTCGCAACATTCCGAGTCCGGCGGACGAAGTTGGCCATCCCCACCCCCCAAGGCTATAGCCCACCCGTTTTTGCGGTCATTTTCCGCTGGACGAACTTGGCGCCCCGGCCTTCGGGTGGTTACTTTTGGGCGCGGCTGTGCCCGGGGCCTATTTTTGGCACACGGAGGCCACTCACAAATTCTCGCGCCATTCCGAGTCCGGCGGACGAAGTTGGCCAGCCCCACCCCCCAAGGCTATAGCCCACCCGTTTTTTTGTCAATTTTCCGCTGGACGAACTCGGCGCCCCGGCCTTCGGGCGGTTATATTTGGGCGCGGCTGTGACCGGTGCCTATTTTTGGCACACGGAGGCCGCTCGTAAAGTCCCGCGCCATTCCGAGTCCGGCGGACGAAGTAGGCCAGCCCCACCCCCCAAGTCTATATAGCCCACCTGTTTTTGTGCCCTTTTTCCGCTGGACGAACTTGGCGCCCCGGCCTTCGGGCGGTTATTTTTGGGCGCGGCTGTGCCCGCGGCCTATTTTTGGCACACGGAGGCCGCTCGCAAAGTCTCGCGCCATTCCGAGTCCGGCGGACGAAGTTGGCCAGCCCCACCCCCCAAGGCTATAGCCCACCCGTTTTTTTGTCAATTTTCCGCTGGACGAACTTGGCGACCCGGCCTTCGGGCGGTTATTTTTGGGCGCGGCTGTGCTCGGGGCCTATTTTTGGCAGACGGAGGCCGTTCGCAAAGTCGCGCGCCATTCCGAGTCCGGTGGACGAAGTTGGCCAGCCCCACCCCCCAAGTGTATATAGCCCACCTGTTTTTGTGCCCTTTTTCCGCTGGACGAACTTGGCGCCCCGGCCTTCGGGCGGTTATTTTTGGGCGCAGCTGTGCCCGAGGCCTATTTTTGGCACACGGAGGCCGCTCGCAAAGTCTCGCGCCTTTCCGAGTCCGGCGGACGAAGTGTGCCAGCCCCACCCCCCAAGGCTATAGCCCACCCGTTTTTGTGGCCTTTTTCCGCTGGACGAACTTGGCGCCCTGGCCTTCGGGCGGTTATTTTTGGGCGCGGCTGTGCCCTGAGCCTACTTTTGGCACACGGAGGCCGCTCGCAAAGTCTCGCGCCATTCCGAGTCCGGCGAGCGAAGTTGGCCAGCCCCACCCCCCAAGGCTATAGCCCACCCGTTTTTGTGGCCTTTTTCCGCTGGACGAACTTGGCGCCCCGGCTTTCCGGCGCGGCTGTGCCCGGGGCCTATTTTTGGCACACGGAGGCCGCTCGCAAAGCCTCGTGCCATTCCGAGTCCGGCGGGCGAAGTTGGCCAGCCCCAACCCCCAAGGCTATAGCCCACCCGGTTTTGTGGCCTTTTTCCGCTGGACGAACTTGGCGCCCCGGCCTTCGGGCGCGGCTGTGCCCGGGGCCTATTTTTGGCACACGGAGGCCGCTCGCAAAGTCTCGCGCCATTCCGCGTCCGGCGGACGAAGTTGGCCAGCCCCACCCCCCAAAGCTAAAGCCCACCCGTTTTTGTGGCTTTTTTCCGCTGGACAAACTTGGCGACCCGGCCTTCGGGCGGTTATTTTTGGGCGCGGCTTTGCCCGGGGAGTATTTTTGGCACACGGAGGCCGCTCGCAAAGCCTCGTGCCATTCCGAGTCCGGCGGGCGAAGTTGGCCAGCCCCAACCCCCAAGGCTATAGCCCACCCGGTTTTGTGGCCTTTTTCCGCTGGACGAACTTGGCGCCCCGGCCTTCGGGCGCGGCTGTGCCCGGGGCATATTTTTGGCACACGGAGGCCGCTCGCAAAGTCTCGCGCCATTCCGCGTCCGGCGGACGAAGTTGGCCCGCCCTACCCCCCAAAGCTATAGCCCACCCGTTTTTGTGGCCTTTTTCCGCTGGACAAACTTGGCGACCCGGCCTTCGGGCGGTTATTTTTGGGCGCGGCTGTGTCCGGGGCATAATTTTGGCACACGGAGGCCGCTCGCAAAGTCTCGCGCCATTCCGAGTCCGGCGGACGAAGTAGGCCAGCCCCACCCCCCAAGGCTATATAGCCCACCCGTTTTTGTGCCCTTTTTCCGCTGGACGAACTTGGCGCCCCGGCCTACGGGTGGTGATTTTTGGGCGCGGCTGTGTCCGGGGCCTATTTTTGGCACACGGTGGCCGCTCACAAAGTATCGCGCCATTCCCAGTCCGGCGGACGAAGTTGGCCAGCCCCACCCCCAAAGGCGATAGCCCACCCATTTTTGTGTCCTTTTTCCGCTGGACGAACTCGGCGCCCCGGCCTTCGGGCGGTTATTTTTGGGCGCGGCTGTGCCCGGGGCCTATTTTTGGCACACGGAGGCCGCTCGCAAAGTCTCGCGCCATTCCGAGTCCGGCGGGCGAAGTTGGCCAGCCCCACCCCCCAAGGCTATAGCCCACCCGTTTTTGTGGCCTTTTTCCACTGGACGAACTTGGCGCCCCGGCCTTCGGGCGGATATTTTTGGGCGCGGCCGTGCCCAGGGCCTATTTTTGGCACACGGAGGCCGCTCGCAAAGTCTCGCGCCATTCCGAGTCCGGCGGACGAAGTGGGCCAGCCCCACCCCCCAAGGCTATAGCCCACCCGTTTTTGTGGCCTTTTTCCGCTGGACGAACTTGGCGCCCCGGCCTTCGGGCGGTTACTTTTGGGCGCGGCTGTGCCCGGGGCCTATTTTTGGCACGCGGAGGCCGTTCGCAAAGTCTCGCGCCATTCCGAGTCCGGCGGGCGAAGTTGGGCAGCCCCACCCCTCAAGGCTATAGCCCACCCGTTTTTGTGGCCTTTTTCCGCTTGACGAAATCAGCGCCCCGGCCTTCGGGCGGTTATTTTTGGGCACGGCTGTGCCCGGGGCCTATTTTTGGCACACGGAGGCGGCTCGCAAAGTCTCGCGCCATTCCGAGTCCGTCGGGCGAAGTTGGCCAGCCCCACCCCCCAAGGCTATAGCCCACCCGTTTTTGTGGCCTTTTTCCGCTGGACGAACTTGGCGCCCCGGCCTTCGGGCTGTCATTTTTGGGCACGGCTGTGCCCGGGGCCTATTTTTGGCACACGGAGGCCGCTCGCAAAGTCTCGCGCCATTCCGAGTCCGGCGGACGATGTTGGCCAGCCCCACCCCCCAAGGCTATAGCCCACCCGGTTTTGTGGCCTTTTTCCGCTGGACGATCTTGGCGCCCCGGCCTTCGGGCGCGGCTGTGCCCGGGGCCTATTTTTGGCACACGGAGGCCGCTCGCAAAGTCTCGCGCCTTTCCGAGTCCGGCGGACGAAGTCGGCCAGCCCCACCCGCCAAGGCTATAGCCCACCCGTTTTTGTGGCCTTTTTCCGCTTGACGAAATAAGCGCCCCGGCCTTCGGGCAGTTATTTTTGGGCACGGCTGTTCCCGGGGCCTATTTTTGGCACACGGAGGCCGCTCGCAACGTCTCGCGCCATTCCGAGTCCGGCGGGCGAAGTTGGCCAGCCCCACCCCCCAAGGCTATAGCCCACCCGTTTTTGTGGCCTTTTTCCGCTGGACGAACTTGGCGCCCCCGCCTTCGGGCTGTCATTTTTGGGCGCGGCTGTGCCCAGGGCCTATTTTTGGCACACGGAGGCCGCTCGCAAAGTCTCGCGCCATTCCAAGTCTGCCAGACGACGTAGGCCAGCCCCACCCCCCAAGGCTATATAGCCCACCTGTTTTTGTGCCCTTTTTCCGTTGGACGAACTTGGCGCCCTGGCCTTCGAGCGGTTATTTTTGGGCGCGGCTGTGACCGGGTCCTATTTTTGGCACATGGAGGCCACTCGTAAAGTCTCACGCCATTCCGAGTCCGGCAGGCGAAGTTGGCCAGCCCCACCACCCAAGGCTATAGCCCACCCGTTTTTGTGGCCTTTTTTCGCTGGACGAACTTGGCGCCCCGGCCTTCGGGCGTTTATTTTTGGGTGCGGCTGTGCCCGGGGCCTATTTTTGGCACACGGAGGCCGCTCGCAAAGTCTCGCGCCATTCCGAGTCCGGCGGACGAAGTTGGCCAGCCCCACCCCCCAAGGCTATAGCCGCCCCATTTTTGTGGCCTTTTTCCGCTTGACGAAATCAGCGCCCCGGCCTTCGGGCGGTTATTTTTGGGCACGGCTGTGCCCGGGGCCTATTTTTGGCACACGGAGGCCGCTCGCAAAGTCTCGCGCCATTCCGAGTCTGGCGAGCGAAGTTGGCCAGCCCCACCCCCCAAGGCTATAGCCCACCCGTTTTTGTGCCCTTTTTCCGCTGGACGAACTTGGCGCCCCGGCCTTCGGGCGGTCATTTTTGGGCGCGGCTGTGCCCAGGGCCTATTTTTGGCACACGGAGGCCGCTCGCAAAGTCTCGCGCCATTCCGAGTCCGGCGGACGAAGTTGGCCAGCCCCACCCCCCAAGGCTATAGCCCACCCGTTTTTGTGGCCTTTTTCCGCTGGACGAACTTGGCGCCCCGGCCTTCGGACGCGGCTGTGCCCGGGGCCTATTTTTGGCACACGGAGGCCGTTCGCAAAGTCTCGCGCCATTCCGAGTCCGTTGGACGAAGTTGGCCAGCCCCACCCCCAAAGGCTATAGCCCACCCGTTTTTGTGCCCTTTTTTCGCTGGAAGAACTTGGCACCCCGGCCTTCGGGCGTTTATTTTTGGGTGCGGCTGTGCCCAGGGCCTATTTTTGGCACACGGAGGCCGCTCATAAAGTCTCGCGCCCTTCCGAGTCCGGCGGACGAAGTTGGCCAGCCCCACCCCCCAAGGGTATAGCCAACGCATTTTTGTGGCCTTTTTCCGCTGGGCGAACTGGGCGCCCCGGCCTTCGGGCGGTTATTTTTGGGCACGGTTTTGGCCGGGGCCTATTTTTGACCCACGAAGGCCGCTCGCAAAGTCTCGCGCCATTCCGAGTCCGGCGGACGAAGTTGGCCAGCCCCACCCCCCAAGGCTATAGCCAACCCATTTTTGTGGCCTTTTTCCGCTGGGTGAACTGGGCGCCCCGGCCTTCGGGCGGTTATTTTGGGGCACGGCTGTGGCCGGGGCCTTTTTTTGGCCCACGAAGGCCGCTCGCAAACTCTCGCGCCATTCCGAGTCCGGCGGACGAAGTTGGCCAGCCCCACCCCCCAAGGCTATAGCCCACCCGTTTTTGTGTCCTTTTTCCGCTGGACGAACTTGGCGCCCCGGCCTTCGGGTGCGGCTTTGCCCGGGGCCTATTTTTGGAACACGGAGGCCGCTCACAAAGTCTCGCGCTATTCCGAGTCCGTTGGACGAAGTTGGCCAGCCCCACCCCCCAAGGCTATAGCCCACCCGTTTTTGTGCCCTTTTTCCGCTGGAAGAACTTGGTGCCCCGGCCTTCGGGCGTTTATTTTTGGGCGCGGCTGTGCCCGGGGCCTATTTTTGGCACACGGAGGCCGCTCATAAAGTCTCGCGCCATTCCGAGTCCGGCGGACGAAGTAGGCCAGCCCCACCCCCCAAGGCTATATAGCCCACCCGTTTTTGTTCCCTTTTTCCGCTGGACGAACTCGGCGCCCCCCCCTTCGGGCAGTTATTTTTGGGCGCGGCTGTGTCCGGGGCCTATTTTTGGCACACGGAGGCCGCTCGCAAAGTCTCGCGCCATTCCGAGTCCGGCGGACGAAGTTGGCCAGCCCCACCCCCCAAGGCTATAGCCCACCCGTTTTTGTGGCATTTATCCGCTGGACGAACTTGGCGCCCCGGCCTTCGGGCGGTCATTTTTGGGCGCGGCTGTGCCCAGGGCCTATTTTTGGCACACGGAGGCCGCTCGCAAAGTCTCGCGCCATTCCGAGTCCGCCAGACGACGTAGGCCAGCCCCACCCCCCAAGGCTATATAGCCCACCTGTTTTTGTGCCCTTTTTCCGCTGGACGAACTTGGCGCCCCGGCGTTCGGGCGGTTATTTTTGGGCGCGGCTGTGACCGGGGCCTATTTTTGGCCCACGAAGGCCGCTCGCAAGCTCTCGCGCCATTCCGAGTCCGGCGGACGAAGTTGGCCAGCCCCACCCCCCAAGGCTATAGCCAACCCATTTTTGTGGCCTTTTTCCGCTGGGCGAACTGGGCGCCCCGGCCTTCGGGCGGTTATTTTGGGGCACGGCTGTGGCCGGGGCCTATTTTTGGCCCACGAAGGCCGCTCGCAAACTCTCGCACCATTCCGAGTCCGGCGGACGAAGTTGGCCAGCCCCACCCCCCAAGGCTATAGCCCACCCGTTTTTGTGGCCTTTTTCCGCTGGACGAACTTGGCGCCCCGGCCTTCGGACGCGGCTGTGCCCGGGGCCTATTTTTGGCACACGGAGGCCGTTCGCAAAGTCTCGCGCCATTCCGAGTCCGTTGGACGAAGTTGGCCAGCCCCACCCCCCAAGGCTATAGCCCACCCGTTTTTGTGCCCTTTTTTCGCTGGAAGAACTTGGCACCCCGGCCTTCGGGCGTTTATTTTTGGGTGCGGCTGTGCCCAGGGCCTATTTTTGGCACACGGAGGCCGCTCATAAAGTCTCGCGCCCTTCCGAGTCCGGCGGACGAAGTTGGCCAGCCCCACCCCCCAAGGGTATAGCCAACGCATTTTTGTGGCCTTTTTCCGCTGGGCGAACTGGGCGCCCCGGCCTTCGGGCGGTTATTTTTGGGCACGGTTTTGGCCGGGGCCTATTTTTAACCCACGAAGGCCGCTCGCAAAGTCTCGCGCCATTCCGAGTCCGGCGGACGAAGTTGGCCAGCCCCACCCCCCAAGGCTATAGCCAACCCATTTTTGTGGCCTTTTTCCGCTGGGTGAACTGGGCGCCCCGGCCTTCGGGCGGTTATTTTGGGGCACGGCTGTGGCCGGGGCCTTTTTTTGGCCCACGAAGGCCGCTCGCAAACTCTCGCGCCATTCCGAGTCCGGCGGACGAAGTTGGCCAGCCCCACCCCCCAAGGCTATAGCCCACCCGTTTTTGTGTCCTTTTTCCGCTGGACGAACTTGGCGCCCCGGCCTTCGGGTGCGGCTTTGCCCGGGGCCTAGTTTTGGAACACGGAGGCCGCTCACAAAGTCTCGCGCCATTCCGAGTCCGTTGGACGAAGTTGGCCAGCCCCACCCCCCAAGGCTATAGCCCACCCGTTTTTGTGCCCTTTTTCCGCTGGAAGAACTTGGCGCCCCGGCCTTCGGGCGTTTATTTTTGGGCGCGGCTGTGCCCGGGGCCTATTTTTGGCACACGGAGGCCGCTCATAAAGTCTCGCGCCATTCCGAGTCCGGCGGACGAAGTAGGCCAGCCCCACCCCCCAAGGCTATATAGCCCACCCGTTTTTGTTCCCTTTTTCCGCTGGACGAACTCGGCGCCCCCCCCTTCGGGCAGTTATTTTTGGGCGCGGCTGTGTCCGGGGCCTATTTTTGGCACACGGAGGCCGCTCGCAAGTCTCGCCCCAGTCCGAGTCCGGCGGACGAAGTAGGCCAGCCCCCCCCCCCCCCGCTATAGCCCACCCGTTTTTGTGGCATTTATCCGCTGGACGAACTTGGCGCCCCGGCCTTCGGGCGGTTACTTTTAGGCGCGGCTGTGCCCGGGGCCTATTTTTGGCACACGGAGGCCGCTCGCAAAGTCTCGCGCCATTCCGAGTCCGGCGGGCGAAGTTGGGCAGCCCCACCCCCCAAAGCTATATAGCCCACCCGTCTTTGTTGCCCCTATCCGCTGGACGAACTTGGTGCCCCAGCCTACGGGCGGTTATTTTTGCGTGCGGCTGTGCCCGGTGCCTATTTTTGGCACACGGAGGCCGCTCGCAAAGTCTCGCGCCATTCTGAGTCCGGCGGACGAAGTTGGCCAGCCCCACCCCCCAAAGCTATATAGCCCACCCGTTTTTGTGCCCTTTTTCCGCTGGACGAACTTGGCGCCCCGGCCTTCGGGTGGTTATTTTTGGGTGCGGCTGTGCGCAGGGCCTATTTTTGGCACACGGAGGCCGCTCGCAAAGTCTCGCGCCATTCCGAGTCCGGCGGACGAAGTTGGCCAGCCCCACCCCCGAAGGCTATAGCCCACCCGTTTTTGTGGCCTTTTTCCGCTGGACGAACTTGGCGCCCCGGCCTTCAGGCGGTTATTTTTGGGCGCGGCTGTGCCCGGGGCTATTTTTGGCAAACAGAGGCCGCTCGCAAAGTCTCGCGCCATTCCGATTCCGGCGGACGAATTGGTCCAGCCCCACCCCCCAAGGCTATAGCCCACCCGTTTTTGTGGCGTTTTTCCGCTGGACGAACTTGGCGCCCCGGCCTTCGGGCGGTTTTTTTTGGGCGTGGCTGTTCCCGGGGCCTATTTTTGGCACACGGAGGCCGCTTGCAAAGTCTCGCGCCATTCCAAGTCCGGCGGACGAAGTTGGCCCGCCCCACCCCCCAAAGCTATAGCCCACCCGTTTTTGTGCCCTTTTTCCGCTGGACGAACTTGGCGCCCCGGCCTTCGGGCGGTTATTTTTGGGCGCGGCTGTGCCCGGGGCCTATTTTTGGCACACGGAGAACGCTCGCAAAGTCTCGCGCCATTCCGATTCCGGCGGACGAATTGGTCCAGCCCCACCCCCCAAGGCTATAGCCCACCCGTTTTTGTGGCCTTTTTCCGCTGGACGAACTTGGCGCCCCGGCCTTCGGGATGTTATTTTTGGGCGCGGCTGTGCCCGGGGCCTATTTATGGCACACGGAGGCCGCTCTCAAAGTCTCGCACCATTCCGAGTCCGGCGGACGAAGTTTGCCAGCCCCACCCCCCAAGGCTATAGCCCACCCGTTTTTGTGGCGTTTTTCCGCTGGACGAACTTGGCGCCCCGGCCTTCGGGCGGTTTTTTTTGGGCGTGGCTGTTCCCGGGGCCTATTTTTGGCACACGGAGGCCGCTTGCAAAGTCTCGCGCCATTCCAAGTCCGGCGGACGAAGTTGGCCCGCCCCACCCCCCAAAGCTATAGCCCACCCGTTTTTGTGCCCTTTTTCCGCTGGACGAACTTGGCGCCCCGGCCTTCGGGTGGTTATTTTTGGGTGCGGCTGTGCGCAGGGCCTATTTTTGGCACACGGAGGCCGCTCGCAAAGTCTCGCGCCATTCCGAGTCCGGCGGACGAAGTTGGCCAGCCCCACCCCCGAAGGCTATAGCCCACCCGTTTTTGTGGCCTTTTTCCGCTGGACGAACTTGGCGCCCCGGCCTTCAGGCGGTTATTTTTGGGCGCGGCTGTGCCCGGGGCTATTTTTGGCAAACGGAGGCCGCTCGCAAAGTCTCGCGCCATTCCGATTCCGGCGGACGAATTGGTCCAGCCCCACCCCCCAAGGCTATAGCCCACCCGTTTTTGTGGCGTTTTTCCGCTGGACGAACTTGGCGCCCCGGCCTTCGGGCGGTTTTTTTTGGGCGTGGCTGTTCCCGGGGCCTATTTTTGGCACACGGAGGCCGCTTGCAAAGTCTCGCGCCATTCCAAGTCCGGCGGACGAAGTTGGCCCGCCCCACCCCCCGAAGCTATAGCCCACCCGTTTTTGTGCCCTTTTTCCGCTGGACGAACTTGGCGCCCCGGCCTTCGGGCGGTTATTTTTGGGCGCGGCTGTGCCCGGGGCCTATTTTTGGCACACGGAGAACGCTCGCAAAGTCTCACGCAATTCCGATTCCGGCGGACGAATTGGTCCAGCCCCACCCCCCAAGGCTATAGCCCACCCGTTTTTGTGGCCTTTTTCCGCTGGACGAACTTGGCGCCCCGGCCTTCGGGATGTTATTTTTGGGCGCGGCTGTGCCCGGGGCCTATTTATGGCACACGGAGGCCGCTCTCAAAGTCTCGCACCATTCCGAGTCCGGCGGACGAAGTTTGCCAGCCCCACCCCCCAAGGCTATAGCCCACCCGTTTTTGTGGCCATTTTCCGCTGAACGAACTTTGCGCCCCGGCCATCGGGGGGTTATTTTTTAGCACGGCTGTGCCCGGGGCCTATTTTTGGAACACGGAGGCCGCTCGCAAAGTCTCGCGCCATTCCGAGTCCGGCGGACGAAGTGGGCCAGCCCCACCCCCGAAGGCTATAGCCCACCCGTTTTTGTGGCCTTTTTCCGCTGGACGAACTTGGCGCCCCGGCCTTCGGGCGGTTATTTTTGGGTGCGGCTGTGCCCGTGGCCTATTTTTGGCACACGGAGGCCGCTCGCAAAGTCTCGCGCCATTCCGAGTGCGGCGGACGAAGTTGGCCAGCCCCACCCCCCAAGGCTATAGCCCACCCGTTTTTGTGGCGTTTTTCCGCTGGACGAACTTGGCGCCCCGGCCTTCGGGCGGTTTTTTTTGCGCGCGGCTGTGCCCGGGGCCTATTTTTGGCACACGGAGGCCGCTTGCAAAGTCTCGCGCCATTCCAAGTCCGGCGGACGAAGTTGGCCCGCCCCACCCCCCAACGCTATAGCCCACCCGTTTTTGTGGCCTTTTTCCGCTGGACGAACTTGGCGCCCCGGCCTTCGGGCGGTTATTTTTGGGCGCGGCAGTGCCTGGGCCTATTTTTGGCACACGGAGTACGCTCGCAAAGTCTCGCGCCATTCCGATTCCGGCGGACGAATTGGTCCAGCCCCACCCCCCAAGGCTATAGCCCACCCGTTTTTGTGGCCTTTTTCCGCTGGACGAACTTGGCGCCCCGGCCTTCGGGCGGTTATTTTTGTGCGCGGCAGTGCCCGGGGCCTATTTTTGGCACACGGAGAACGCTCGCAAAGTCTCGCGCCATTCCGATTCCGGCGGACGAATTGGTCTAGCCCCACCCCCCAAGGCTATAGCCCACCCGTTTTTGTGGCCTTTTTCCGCTGGACGAACTTGGCGCCCCGGCCTTCGGGATGTTATTTTTGGGCGCGGCTGTGCCCGGGGCCTATTTATGGCACACGGAGGCCGCTCTCAAAGTCTCGCACCATTCCGAGTCCGGCGGACGAAGTTTGCCAGCCTCACCCCCCAAGGCTATAGCCCACCCGTTTTTGTGGCCATTTTCCGCTGCACGAACTTGGCGCCCCGGCCTTCGGGCGGTTATTTTTGGGCGCGGCTGTGCCCGGGGCCTATTTTTGGAACACGGAGGCCGCTCGCAACGTCTCGCGCCATTCCGAGTCCGGCGGACGAAGTGGGCCAGCCCCACCCCCCAAGGCTATAGCCCACCCGTTTTTGTGGCCTTTTTCCGCTGGACGAACTTGGCGCCCCGGCCTTCGGGCGGTTATTTTTGGGTGCGGCTGTGCCCGTGGCCTATTTTTGGCACACGGAGGCCGCTCGCAAAGTCTCCCGCCATTCCGAGTGCGGCGGACGAAGTTGGCCAGCCCCACCCCCCAAGGCTATAGCCCACCCGTTTTTGTGGCGTTTTTCCGCTGGACGAACTTGGCGCCCCGGGCTTCGGGCGGTTTTTTTTGGGCGCGGCTGTGCCCGGGGCCTATTTTTGGCACACGGAGGCCGCTTGCAAAGTCTCGCGCCATTCCAAGTCCGGCGGACGAAGTTGGCCCGCCCCACCCCCCAAAGCTATAGCCCACCCGTTTTTGTGCCCTTTTTCCGCTGGACGAACTTGGCGCCCCGGCCTTCGGGCGGTTATTTTTGGGCGCGGCTGTGCCCGGGGCCTATTTTTGGCACACGGAGAACGCTCGCAAAGTCTCGCGCCATTCCGATTCCGGCGGACGAATTGGTCCAGCCCCACCCCCCAAGGCTATAGCCCACCCGTTTTTGTGGCCTTTTTCCGCTGGACGAACTTGGCGCCCCGGCCTTCGGGATGTTATTTTTGGGCGCGGCTGTGCCCGGGGCCTATTTATGGCACACGGAGGCCGCTCTCAAAGTCTCGCACCATTCCGAGTCCGGCGGACGAAGTTTGCCAGCCCCACCCCCCAAGGCTATAGCCCACCCGTTTTTGTGGCCATTTTCCGCTGCACGAACTTGGCGCCCCGGCCTTCGGGCGGTTATTTTTGGGCGCGGCTGTGCCCGGGGCCTATTTTTGGAACACGGAGGCCGCTCGCAAAGTCTCGCGCCATTCCGAGTCCGGCGGACGAAGTGGGCCAGCCCCACCCCCGAAGTCTATAGCCCACCCGTTTTTGTGGCCTTTTTCCGCTGGACGAACTTGGCGCCCCGACCTTCGGGCGGTTATTTTTGGGTGCGGCTGTGCCAGTGGCCTATTTTTGGCACACGGAGGCCGCTCGCAAAGTCTCGCGCCATTCCGAGTGCGGCGGACGAAGTTGGCCAGCCCCACCCCCCAAGGCTATAGCCCACCCGTTTTTGTGGCGTTTTTCCGCTGGACGAACTTGGCGCCCCGGCCTTCGGGCGGTTTTTTTTGGGCGCGGCTGTGCCCGGGGCCTATTTTTGGCACACGGAGGCCGCTTGCAAAGTCTCGCGCCATTCCAAGTCCGGCGGACGAAGTTGGCCCGCCCCACCCCCCAACGCTATAGCCCACCCGTTTTTGTGCCCTTTTTCCGCTGGACGAACTTGGCGCCCCGGCCTTCGGGCGGTTATTTTTGGGCGCGGCTGTGCCCGGGGCCTATTTTTGGCACACGGAGAACGCTCGCAAAGTCTCGCGCCATTCCGATTCCGGCGGACGAATTGGTCCAGCCCCACCCCCCAAGGCTATAGCCCACCCGTTTTTGTGGCCTTTTTCCGCTGGACGAACTTGGCGCCCCGGCCTTCGGGCGGTTATTTTTGTGCGCGGCAGTGCCCGGGGCCTATTTTTGGCACACGGAGAACGCTCGCAAAGTCTCGCGCCATTCCGATTCCGGCGGACGAATTGGTCTAGCCCCACCCCCCAAGGCTATAGCCCACCCGTTTTTGTGGCCTTTTTCCGCTGGACGAACTTGGCGCCCCGGCCTTCGGGATGTTATTTTTGGGCGCGGCTGTGCCCGGGGCCTATTTATGGCACACGGAGGCCGCTCTCAAAGTCTCGCACCATTCCGAGTCCGGCGGACGAAGTTTGCCAGCCCCACCCCCCAAGGCTATAGCCCACCCGTTTTTGTGGCCATTTTCCGCTGCACGAACTTGGCGCCCCGGCCTTCGGGCGGTTATTTTTGGGCGCGGCTGTGCCCGGGGCCTATTTTTGGAACACGGAGGCCGCTCGCAACGTCTCGCGCCATTCCGAGTCCGGCGGACGAAGTGGGCCAGCCCCACCCCCGAAGGCTATAGCCCACCCGTTTTTGTGGCCTTTTTCCGCTGGACGAACTTGGCGCCCCGGCCTTCGGGCGGTTATTTTTGGGCGCGGCTATGCCCGTGGCCTATTTTTGGCACACGGAGGCCGCTCGCAAAGTCTCGCGCCATTCCGAGTGCGGCGGACGAAGTCGGCCAGCCCCACCCCCCAAGGCTATAGCCCACCTGTTTTTGTTGCCTTTTTCCGCTGGACGAACTTGGCGCCCCGGCCTTCGGGCTGTTATTTTTTGAGGCGGCTGTTCCCGTGTCCTATTTTTAGCACACGGAGGCTGCTCGCAATGTCTCGCGCCATTCCAAGTCCGGCGGACGAAGTTGGCCCGCCCCACCCCCAAAAGCTATAGCCCACCCGTTTTTGTGGCCTTTTTCCGCTGGACGAACTTGGCGCCCCGGCCTTCGGGCGGTTATTTTTGGGCGCGGCTTTGCCCGGGGCCTATTTTTGGCACACGGAGGCCGCTCGCAAAGTCTCGCGCCATTCCGAGTGCGGCGGACGAAGTCGGCCAGCCCCACCCCCCAAGGCTATAGCCCACCTGTTTTTGTTGCCTTTTTCCGCTGGACGAACTTGGCGCCCCGGCCTTCGGGCTGTTATTTTTTGAGGCGGCTGTTCCCGTGTCCTATTTTTAGCACACGGAGGCTGCTCGCAAAGTCTCGCGCCATTCCAAGTCCGGCGGACGAAGTTGGCCCGCCCCACCCCCCAAAGCTATAGCCCACCCGTTTTTGTGGCCTTTTTCCGCTGGACGAACTTGGCGCCCCGGCCTTCGGGCGGTTATTTTTGGGCGCGGCTTTGCCCGGGGCCTATTTTTGGCACACGGAGGCCGCTCGCAAAGTCTCGCGCCATTCCGAGTGCGGCGGACGAAGTCGGCCAGCCCCACCCCCCAAGGCTATAGCCCACCTGTTTTTGTTGCCTTTTTCCGCTGGACGAACTTGGCGCCCCGGCCTTCGGGCTGTTATTTTTTGAGGCGGCTGTTCCCGTGTCCTATTTTTAGCACACGGAGGCTGCTCGCAAAGTCTCGCGCCATTCCAAGTCCGGCGGACGAAGTTGGCCCGCCCCACCCCCCAAAGCTATAGCCCACCCGTTTTTGTGGCCTTTTTCCGCTGGACGAACTTGGCGCCCCGGCCTTCGGGCGGTTATTTTTGGGCGCGGCTTTGCCCGGGGCCTATTTTTGGCACACGGAGAACGCTCGCAAAGTCTCGCGCCATTCTGATTCCGGCGGACGAATTGGTCCAGCCCCACCCCCCAAGGCTATAGCCCACCCGTTTTTGTGGCCTTTTTCCGCTGGACGAACTTGGCACCCCGGCCTTCGGGCGGTTATTTTTGGGCGCGGCTCTGCCCGGGGCCTATTTTTGGCACACGGAGGACGCTTGCAAAGTCTCGCGCCATTCCGAGTCCGGCGGACGAAGTGGGCCAGCCCCACCCCCCAAGGCTATATCCACCCGTTTTTGTGGCCTTTTTCCGCTGGACGAACTTGGCGCCCCGGCCTTCGGGCGGTTATTTTTGGGAGCGGCTGTGCCCGTGGCCTATTTTTAGCACACGGAGGCCGCTCGCAAAGTCTCGCACCATTCCGAGTCTGGCGGACGAAGTTGGGCAGCCCCACCCCCCAAGGATATAGCCCACCAGTTTTTGTGGCCTTTTTCCGCTGGACGAACTTGGCGCCCCGGCCTTTGGGCGGTTATTTTTGGGCGCGGCTTTGCCCGGGGCCTATTTTTGGCACACGGAGAACGCTCGCAAAGTCTCGCGCCATTCCGATTCCGGCGGACGAATTGGTCCAGCCCCACCCCCCAAGGCTATAGCCCACCCGTTTTTGTGGCCTTTTTCCGCTGGACGAACTTGGCGCCCCGGCCTTCGGGCGGTTATTTATCGGTGCGGCTGTGCCCGGGGCCTATTTTTGACACACGGAGCCCGCTCGCAAAGTCTCGCGCCATTCCGAGTCCGGCGGACGAAGTCGGCCAGCCCCACCCCCCAAGGCTATAGCCCACCCGTTCTTGTGGCCTTTTTCCGCTGGACGAACTTGGCGCCCCGGCCTTCGGGCGGTTATTTATCGGTGCGGCTGTGCCCGGGGCCTATTTTTGGCACACGGAGCCCGCTCGCAAAGTCTCGCGCCGTTCTGAGTCTGGCTGACGAAGTGGGCCAGCCCCACCCCCCAAGGCTATAGCCCACCCGTTTTTGTGGCCTTTTTCCGCTGGACGAACTTGGCGCCCCGGCCTTCGGGCGGTTATTTTTGGGCGCGGCTGTGCCCGGGGCCTATTTTTGGCACACGGAGGCCGTTCGTAAATTCTCGCGCCATTCCGAGTCCGGCGGACGAAGTCGGCCAGCCCCACCCCCCAAGGCTATAGCCCACCCGTTTTTGTGGCGTTTCTCCGCTGGACGAACTTGGCGCCCCGGCCTTCGGGCGGTTATTTTTGGGCTCGGCTGTGCCCGGGGCCTATTTTTGGTACACGGTGGCCGCTCGCAAAGTCTCGCGCCATTCCGAGTCCGGCGGACGAAGTTGGCCAGCCCCACCCCCCAAGGCTATAGCCCACCCGTTTGTGTGGCCTTTTTCCGCTGGACGAACTTGGCGCCCCGGCCGTCGGGGGTTATTTTTGGGGGCGGCTGTGGCCTCGGCCTATTTTTGGCACATGGAGGCCCCTCGCAATGTCTCACGCCATTCCGAGTCCGGCGGACTAAGTCGGCCAGCCCCACCCCCGAAGGCTATAGCCCACCCGTTTTTGTGGCCTTTTTCAGCTGGACGAACTTGGCGCCCCGGCCTTCTGGTGGTTATTTTTTGGCGCGGCTGTGCCCGCGGCCTATTTTTTGTACACGGAGGCCCTCGTAAAGTCTCGCGCCATTCCGAGTCCGGCGGACGAAGATGGCCAGCCCCACCTCCCAAGGCTATAGCCCACCCGTTTTTGTGGCCTTTTTCCGCTGGACGAACTTGGCGGCCCAGCATTCAGGCGGTTATTTTTGGGCGTGGCTGTGCCCGTGGCCTTTTTTTGGCACACGGAGGGCCCTCGCAAAGTCTCGCGCCAGTCCAGGTCCAGCGGACGAATTTGGCAGGCCCCACCTCCGACGGCCATAGCCCACCCGTTTTTGTGGCCTTTTTCGGCTGGACGAACTTGGCGCAGCGGCCTTCGGGCGGGTATTTTTGGGTGCGGCTGTGCCCGCGGCCTATTTTTGGTACACGGAGGGGCCTCGCAAAGTCTCGTGCCATTCCGAGTCCGGCGGACGAAGTCGGCCGGCCCCACCCCCCAAGGCTATAGCCCACCCGTTTTTGTGGCCTTTTTCCGCTGGACGAACTCGGCGCCGCGGCCTTTGGGCGGTTATTTTTGGGCGCGGCTGTGCCCGGGGCCTATTTTTGGCACACGGAGGCCGCTCGCGAAGTCTCGCGCCATTCCGAGTCCGGCGGACGAAGTTGGCCAGCCCCACCCCCCAAGGCTATAGCCCACCCGTTTTTGTGGCCTTTTTCCGCTGGACGAACTTGGCGCCCCGGCCTTCGGGCAGTTATTTATCGGTGCGGCTGTGCCCGGGGCCTATTTTTGACACACGGAGCCCGCTCGCAAAGTCTCGCGCCATTCCGAGTCCGGCGGACGAAGTTGGCCAGCCCCACCCCCCAAGGCCCACCCGTTCTTGTGGCCTTTTTCCGCTGGACGAACTTGGCGCCCCGGCCTTCGGGCGGTTATTTATCGGTGCGGCTGTGCCCGGGGCCTATTTTTGGCACACGGAGCCCGCTCGCAAAGTCTCGCGCCATTCCGAGTCTGGCGGACGAAGTGGGCCAGCCCCACCCCCCAAGGCCATAGCCCACCCGTTTTTGTGGCCTTTTTCCGCTGGACGAACTTGGCGCCCCGGCCTTCGGGCGGTTATTTTTGGGCGCGGCTGTGCCCGGGGCCTATTTTTGGCACACGGAGGCCGTTCGTAAATTCTCGCGCCATTCCGAGTCCGGCGGACGAAGTCGGTCAGCCCCACCCCCCAAGGCTATAGCCCACCCGTTTTTGTGGCGTTTCTCCGCTGGACGAACTTGGCGCCCCGGCCTTCGGGCGGTTATTTTTGGGCTCGGCTGTGCCCGGGGCCTATTTTTGGTACACGGTGGCCGCTCGCAAAGTCTCGCGCCATTCCGAGTCCGGCGGACGAAGTTGGCCAGCCCCACCCCCCAAGGCTATAGCCCACCCGTTTGTGTGGCCTTTTTTCCGCTGGACGAACTTGGCGCCCCGGCCGTCGGGGGTTATTTTTGGGGGCGGCTGTGGCCTCGGCCTATTTTTGGCACATGGAGGCCCCTCGCAATGTCTCGCGCCATTCCGAGTCCGGCGGACTAAGTCGGCCAGCCCCACCCCCGAAGGCTATAGCCCACCCGTTTTTGTGGCCTTTTTCAGCTGGACGAACTTGGCGCCCCGGCCTTCTGGTGGTTATTTTTTGGCGCGGCTGTGCCCGCGGCCTATTTTTTGTACACGGAGGCCCTCGTAAAGTCTCGCGCCATTCCGAGTCCGGCGGACGAAGATGGCCAGCCCCACCCCCCAAGGCTATAGCCCACCCGTTTTTGTGGCCTTTTTCCGCTGGACGAACTTGGCGGCCCAGCATTCAGGCGGTTATTTTTGGGCGTGGCTGTGCCCGCGGCCTTTTTTTGGCACACGGAGGGCCCTCGCAAAGTCTCGCGCCAGTCCAGGTCCGGCGGACGAATTTGGCCGGCCCCACCTCCGACGGCCATAGCCCACCCGTTTTTGTGGCCTTTTTCCGCTGGACGAACTTGGCGCACCGGCTTTCGGTTGGTTATTTTTGGGTGCGGCTGTGCCCGTGGCCTATTTTTGGTACACGGAGGCCCCTCGCAAAGTCTCGAGCCATTCCGAGTCCGGCGGACGAAGTTGGCCAGCCGCACCCCCCAAGGCTATAGCCCACCCGTTTTTGTGGCCTTTTTCCGCTGGACGAACTTGGCGCCCCGGCCGTTGGGGGTGATTTTTGGGCGCGGCTGTGGCCTCGGCCTATTTTTGGCACATGGAGGCCCCTCGCAAAGTCTCGCGCCATTCCGAGTCCGGCGGACGAAGTTGGCCAGCCCCACCCCCCAAGGCTATAGCCCACCCGTTTTTGTGGCCTTTTTCCGCTGGACGAACTAGGCGCCCCGTCCTTCGGGTGGTTATTTTTGGGCGCGGCTAAGTCCGCGGCCTATTTTTGGCACACGGAGGCCCCTTGCAAAGTGTCGCGCCATTCCGAGTCCGGCGGACGAAGTTGGCCAGCCCCACCTCCCAAGGCTATAGCCCACCCGTTTTTGTGGCCTTTTTCCGCTGGACGAACTTGGCGTCCCGGCCTTCGGGCGGTTATTTTTGGGCGCGGCTGTACCCACAGCCTATTTTTGGCACACGGAGGCTCCTCGCAAAGTCTCGTGCCATTCCGAGTCCGGCGGACGAAGTTGGCCAGCCCCACCTCCCAAGGCTATAGCCCACCCGTTTTTGTGGCCTTTTTCCGCTGGACGAACTTGGCGTCCCGGCCTTCGGGCGGTTATTTTTGGGCGCGGCTGTGCCCACAGCCTATTTTTGGCACACGGAGGGTCCTCGCAAAGTCTCATGCCATTCCGAGTCCGGCGGACGAAGTGGGCCAGCCCCACCCCCCGAGGCTATAGCCCACCCGTTTTTGTGGCCTTTTTCCGCTGGACGAACTTGGTTCCCCGGCCTTCGGGCGGTTATTTTTGGGCGCGGCAGTGCCCACAGCCTATTTTTGGCACACAGAGGGTCCTCGCAAAGTCTCGTGCCATTCCGAGTCCGGCGGACGAAGTTGGCCAGCCCCACCCCCCGAGGCTATAGCCCACCCGTTTTTGTGGCCTTTTTCCGCTGGACGAACTTGGCTCCCCGGCCTTCGGGCAGTTATTTTTCAGCGCGGCTGTGGCCACGGCCTATTTTTGGCACACGGAGGGACCTCGCAAAGTCTCGCGCCATTCCGAGCCCGGCGGACGAAGTTGGCCAGCCCCACCCCCCAAGGCTATAGCCCACCCGTTTTTGTGGCATTTTTCCGCTGGGCGAACTTGGCGTCCCGGCTTTCGGGTGGTTATTTTTTGACGCGGATGTGCCCGCGGCCTATTTTTGGCACACAGAGGTCCCTCGCAAAGTCTCGCGCCATTCCGAGTCCCGCGGACGATGTCGGCCAGCCCCACCCCCCAAGGCTATAGCCCACCCGTTTTTGTGGCCTTTTTCAGCTGGACGAACTTGGCGTCCCGACCTTCGGGGGGTTATTTTTGGGCGCGGCTGTGACCACGGCCTATTTTTGGCACGCGGAGGCCGCAAGCAAAGTCTCGCCCCATTCCAAGTCCGGCGGACGAAGTGGGCCAGCCCCTCCCCCCAAGGCTATAGCCCACCCGTTTTTTGGCCATTTTTCCGCTGGGGGGTTTGGGCGCACCGACCTTCGGGGGGTTATTTTTGGGCGCGGCTGTGCCCACGGCCTATTTTTGGCACGCAGAGGCCGCTCGCAAAGTCTCACCCCATTCCGAGTCTGGCGGACGAAGTGGGCCAGCCCCTCCCCCCAAGGCTATAGCCCACCCGTTTTTTGGCCATTTTTCCGCTGGGGGGTTTGGGCGCGCCGACCTTCGGGGGGTTATTTTTGGGCGCGGCTGTACCCGCAGACTATTTTTGGCATGCGGAGGCCGCTCGCAAAGTCTCGCACCATTCTGAGTCCGGCGGATGAAGTTGGCCAGCCCCGCCCCCCAAGGCTATAGCCCACCCGTTTTTTGGGCATTTTTCTGCTTGGGGGTTTGGGCGCGCCGACCTTCGGGGGGTTATTTTTGGACGCGGCTGTGCCCGCGGCGTATTTTTGGCACGCGGAGTCCATTCGTAAAGTCTCCCCCCATTCCGAGTCCGGCGGACGAAGTTGGCCAGCCCCTCCCCCCAAGGCTATAGCCCACCCGTTTTTTGGCCATTTTTCCGCTGGGGGGTTTGGGCGCGCCGACCTTCGGGGGGTTATTTTTGGGCGCGACTGTACCCGCGGACTATTTTTGGCATGCGGAAGCCGCTCGCAAAGTCTCGCACCATTCTGAGTCCGGCGGACGAAGTTGGCCAGCCCCGCCCCCCAAGGCTATAGCCCACCCGTTTTTTGGCCATTTTTCTGCTTGGGGGTTTGGGCGCGCCGACCTTCGGGGGGTTATTTTTGGACGCGGCTGTGCCCACGGCCTATTTTTGGCACGCGGAGTCCGTTCGCAAAGTCTCCCCGCATTCCGAGTCCGGCGGACGAAGTTGGCCAGCCCCTCCCCCCAAGGATATAGCCCACCCGTTTTTTGGCCATTTTTCCGCTGGGGGGTTTTGGCGCGCCGACCTTCGGGGGGTTATTTTGGGACGCGGCTGTGCCCGCGGCGTATTTTTGGAACGCGGAGGCCGCTCACAAAGTCTCGCCCCATTCCGAGTCCGGCGGACGAAGTTGGCCAGCCCCTCCCCCCAAGGCTATAGCCCACCCGTTTTTTGGCCATTTTTCCGCTGGGGGGTTTGGGCGCGCCGACCTTCGGGGGGTTATTTTTTTGCGCGGCTGTGCCCACGGCCTATTTTTGGCACGCGGAGGCCGCTCGCAAAGTCTCACCCCATTCCTAGTCTGGCGGACGAAGTGGGCCAGCCCCTCCCCCCAAGGCTATAGCCCTCCCGTTTTTGAGCCATTTTTCCGCTGGGGGGTTTTGGCACCACGACCTTCGGGCGCTTATTTTTGGACGCGGCTGTGCCCACGGCCTATTTTTGGCACGCGGAGTCCGTTCGCAAAGTCTCCCCCCATTCCGAGTCCGGCGGACGAAGTTGGCCAGCCCCTCCCCCCAAGGATATAGCCCACCCGTTTTTGAGCCTTTTTTCTGCTTGGGGGTTTGGGCGCGCCGACCTTCGGGGGGTTATTTTTGGGCGCGGCTGTGCCCGCGGCCTAGTTTTGGCACGCGGAGGCCGCTCGCAAAGTCTCGCCCCATTCCGAGTCCGGCGGACGAAGTTGGCCAGCCCCTCCCCCCAAGGCTAAAGCCCACCCGTTTTTTGGCCATTTTTCCGCTGGGGGGTTTGGGCGCGCCGACCTTCAGGGGGTTATTTTTGGGCCCGGTTCTACCCGCGGGCTATTTTTGGCGCGCGGAGGCCACTCCTAAAGTCTCGCCCCATTCCGAGTCCGGCGGACGAAGTTGGCCAGCCCCTCCCCCCAAGGCTATAGCCCACCCGTTTTTTGGCCATTTTTCCGCTGGGGGGTTTGGGCGTGCCGACCTTCGGGGGGTTATTTTGGGCGCGGTTGAGCCCGCGGCCTATTTTTGGCATGAGGCGGCTGCTCGTAAAGTCTCGCCCCATTCCGAGTCCGGCGGACGAAGTTGGCCAGCCCCTCCCCCCAAGGCTGTAGCCCACCCGTTTTTTGGCCATTTTTCCGCTAGGGGGTTTGGCCGCGCCGACCTTCGGGGGGTTATTTTGGGGTGCGGCTGTACTCGCGGCCTATTTTTGGCACGCGGAGGCCGCTCGTAAAGTCTCGCCCCATTCCGAGTCCGGCGCAGGAAGTTGGCTTGCCCCTCCCCCCTAGGCTATAGCCCACCCGTTTTTAGGCCATTTTTCCGCTGGGGGGATTGGGCGCGCCGATCTTCGGGAGGTTATTTTTGGGCGCGGTTGAGCCCGCTGCCTATTTTTGGCACACGGCGGCTGCTCGCAAAGTCTCGCCCCATTCCGAGTCCGGCGGACGAAGTTGGCCAGCCCCTCCCCCCAAGGCTGTAGCCCACCCGTTTTTTGGCCATTTTTCCGCTGGGGGTTTGTGCGCGACGACCTTCGGGGGGTTATTTTTGGGCGCGCCTGTGCCCGCGGCCTATTTTTGGCTTGCGGAGGCTGCTCGCAAAGTCTCGCCCCATTCCGAGTCCGGCGAACGAAGTTGGCCAGCCCCTCCCCCCAAGGCTATAGCCCACCCGTTTTTTGGCCATTTTTCCGCTGGGGGGTTTGGGCGCGCCGACCTCCGGGGGGTTATTTTTGGACGCGGTTGTGCCCGCGGCCTATTTTTGGTACGCGTAGGCCACTCGCAAAGTCTCGCCCCATTCCGAGTCCGGCGGACGAAATTAGCCAGCCCCTCCCCCCAAGGCTATAGCCCACCCGTTTTTTGGCCATTTTTCCGCTGGGGGTTTTGGGCACGCCGACCTTCGGGGGTTATTTTTGGCGCGGCTGTGCCCGCGGCCTAGTTTTGGCACGCGGAGGCCGCTCGCAAAGTCTCGCCCCATTCCGAGTCCGGCGGACGAAGTTGGCCAGCCCCTCCCCCCAAGGCTATAGCCCACCCGTTTTTTGGCCATTTTTCCGCTGGGGGGTTTGGGCGCGCCGGCCTTCAGGGGGTTATTTTTGGGCCCGGTTCTACCCGCGGGCTATTTTTGGCGCGCGGAGGCCACTCCTAAAGTCTCGCCCCATTCCGAGTCCGGCGGACGAAGTTGGCCAGCCCCTCCCCCCAAGGCTATAGCCCACCCGTTTTTTGGCCATTTTTCCGCTGGGGGGTTTGGGCGTGCCGACCTTCGGGGGGTTATTTTGGGCGCGGTTGAGCCCGTGGCCTATTTTTGGCACGCGGAGGCCGCTCGCAAAGTCTCGCCCCATTCCGAGTCCGGCGGACGAAGTTGGCCAGCCCCTCCCCCCAAGGCTATAGCCCACCCGTTTTTTGGCCATTTTTCTGCTGGGGGGTTTGGGCGCGACGACTTTCGGGGGGTTATTTTTGGGCGCGCCTGTGCCCACGGCCTATTTTTGGCTTGCGGAGGCTGCTCGCAAAGTCTCGCCCCATTCCGAGTTTGGCGGACGAAGTCGGCCAGCCCCTCCCCCCAAGGCTATAGCCCACCCGTTTTTTGGCCATTTTTCCGCTGGGGGGTTTGGGCGCGGCCGAGCACGCGGCCTATTTTTGGCACGCGGAGGCCGCTCGCAAACTCTTGCCCCATTCCGAGTCCGGCGGACGAAGTTGGCCAACCCCTCCCCCCAAGGCTATAGCCCACCCGTTTTTTGGCCATTTTTCCGCTAGGGGGTTTGGTCGCGCCGACCTTCGGGGGGTTATTTTGGGGTGCGGCTGTACCCGCGGCCTATTTTTTGTACGCGGAGGCTGCTCGTAAAGTCTTGCCCCATTCCGAGTCCGGCGCAGGAAGTTGGCCTGCCCCTCCCCCCAAGGCTATAGCCCACCCGTTTTTTGGCCATTTTTCCGCTGGGGGGTTTGGGCGCGCCGACCTGCGGGTGGTTATTTTTGGGCGCGGCTTTACCCGCGGCCTAGTTTTGGCACGCGTAGGCCGCTCGCAAAGTCTCGCCCCATTCCGAGTCCGGCGGACGAAGTTGGCCAGCCCCTCCCCCCAAGGCTATAGCCCACCCGTTTTTTGGCCATTTTTCCGCTGGGGGGTTTGGGCGCGCCGACCTTCGGGGGGTTATTTTTTTGCGCGGCTTTGCCCGCGGCCTATTTTTGGCACGCGGAGGACGTTCGCAAACTCTCGCCCCATTCCGAGTCCGGCGGACGATGTTCGCCTGCCCCTCCCCCCAAGGCTATAGCCCACCCGTTTTTTGCCCATTTTTCCGCTGGGGGGTTTGGGCGCGCCGACCTGCGGGTGGTTATTTTTGGGCGCGGCTTTACCCGCGGCCTATTTTTGGCACGCGGAGGCCATTCGAAAAGTCTCGCCCCATTCCGAGTCCGGCGGACGAAGTTGGCAAGCCCCTCCCCCCAAGGCTACAGCCCACCCGTTTTTTGGCCATTTTTCTGCTGGGGGGTTTGGGAGCACCAACCTTCGGGGGGTTATTTTTGGGTGCGGCTGTGCCCACGTCCTATTTTTGGCACACGGAGGCCGCTCGCAAATTCTCGCCCCATTCCGAGTCCGGCGGACGAAGTCGGCCAGCCCCTCCCCCCAACGCTACAGCCCACCCGTTTTTTGGCCATTCTTCTGCTGGGGGGTTTGGGCGCACCGACCTTCGGGGGGTTATTTTTGGGCGCGGCTGTGCCCACGGCCTATTTTTGGCACGCGGAGGCCGCTCGCAAAGTCTCGCCCCATTCCGAGTCCGGGATTTTTGTTGGCCAGCCCCTCCCCCCAAGGCTATAGCCCACCCGTTTTTTGGCCATTTTTCCGCTGGGGGGTTTGGGCGCGCCGACCTTTGGGGGGTTATTTTTTTGCGCGGCTGTGCCCGCGGCCTATTTTTGGCACACGGAGGCGCCTCGCAAAGTCTCGCGCCATTCGGAGTCCGGCGGACGAAGTTGGCCAGCCCCACCCCCCAAGGCTATAGCCCACCCGTTTTTGTGGCCTCTTTCCGCTGGACGAACTTGGCGCCCCGGCCGACGGGCGGGTATTTTTGGGCGCGGCTGTGCCCGCGGCCTATTTTTGGCACACGGAGGCGCCTCGCAAAGTCTCGCGCCATTCGGAGTCCGGCGGACGAAGTTGGCCAGCCCCACCCCCCAAGGCTATAGCCCACCCGTTTTTGTGGCCTCTTTCCGCTGGACGAACTTGACGCCCGGCTTTCGGGCGGGTATTTTGGTGCGCGGCTGTGCCCGCGGCCTATTTTTGGCACACGGAGGTGCCTCGCAAAGTCTCGCGCCATTCGGAGTCCGGCGGACGAAGTTGGCCAGCCCCACCCCCCAAGGCTATAGCCCACCCGTTTTTGTGGCCTCTTTCCGCTGGACGAACTTGGCGCCCCGGCCGTCGGGCGGGTATTTTTGGGCGCGGCTGTGCCCGCGGCCTATTTTTGGCACACGGAGGAGCCTCGCAAAGTCTCGCGCCATTCGGAGTCCGGCGGACGAAGTTGGCAAGCCCCTCCCCCCAAGGCTACAGCCCACCCGTTTTTTGGCCATTTTTCTGCTGGGGGGTTTGGGAGCACCAACCTTCGGGGGGTTATTTTTGGGTGCGGCTGTGCCCACGTCCTATTTTTGGCACACGGAGGCCGCTCGCAAATTCTCGCCCCATTCCGAGTCCGGCGGACGAAGTCGGCCAGCCCCTCCCCCCAACGCTACAGCCCACCCGTTTTTTGGCCATTCTTCTGCTGGGGGGTTTGGGCGCACCGACCTTCGGGGGGTTATTTTTGGGCGCGGCTGTGCCCACGTCCTATTTTTGGCACGCGGAGGCCGCTCGCAAACTCTCGCCCCATACCGAGTCCGGCGGACGAAGTGGGCCAGCTCCTCCCCCCAAGGCTATAGCCCACCCGTTTTTTGGCCATTTTTCCGCTGGGGGTTTGGGCGCGCCGACCTGCGAGGGGTTATTTTTGGGCGCGGCTGTGCCCGCGGCCTATTTTTGGCACGCGGAGGCCGTTCGCAAAGTCTCGCCCCATTCCAAGTCCGGCGGACGAAGTGGGCCAGCCCCTCCCCCCATGGCTATAGCCCACCCGTTTTTTGGCCATTTTTTCGCTGGGGGGTTTGGGCACGCCGACTGTCTGGGGGTTATTTTGGGCACGGATGAGCACACGGCCTATTTTTGGCACGCGGAGGCCACTCGCAAAGTCTCGTCCCATTCCGAGTCCGGCGGACGAAGTTGGCCAGCCCCTCCCCCAAAGGCTACAGCCCACCGGTTTTTTGACCATTTTTCCGCTGGGGGGTTTGGGCGCGCCGACCTTCGGGGGGTTATTTTTGGGCGCGGCTGTGTCCGCGGCCTATTTTTGGCACGCGGAGGCCGCTCGCAAAGTCTCGCCCCATTCCGAGTCCGGCGGACAAAGTTGGCCAGCCCCTCCCCCCAAGGCTACAGCCCACCCGTTTTTTGGCCATTTTTCTGCTGGGGGGTTTGGGCGAACCGACCTTCAGGGGGTTATTTTTGGGCGCGGCTGTGCCCACGTCCTATTTTTGGCACACGGAGGCCGCTCGCAAAGTCTCGCCCCATTCTGAGTCTGGCGGACGAAGTGGGCCAGCCCTTCCCCCCAAGGCTATAGCCCACCCGTTTTTCGGCCATTTTTACGCTGGGGGGTTTGGGCGCGCCGACCTTCGGGGGTTTATTTTTTTGCGCGGCTGAGCCCTTGGCCTATTGTTGACACGCGGAGGCCGCTCGCAAACTCTCGCCCCATACCTAGTCCGGCGGACGAAGTGGGCCAGCTCCTCCCCCCAAGGCTATAGCCCACCCGTTTTTTGCCCATTTTTCAGCTGGGGGGTTTGGACGCGCCGACCTGCGGGGGGTTATTTTTGGGCGCGGCTCTGCCCGCGGCCTATTTTTGGCACGCGGAGGCCGCTCGTAAAGTCTCGCCCCATTCCAAGTCCGGCGGATGAAGTTGGCCAGCCCCTCCCCCCAAGGCTATAGCCCACCCGTTTTTTGGCCATTTTTCCGCTGGGGGGTTTGGGCGCGCCGACCTTCGGGGGGTTATTTTTGGGCGCGGCTGTGCCCGCGGCCTATTTTTGGCATGCGGAGGCCGCTCGCAAAGTCTCGCCCCATTCCGAGTCCGGCGGACGAAGTTGGCTAGCCCCTCCCCCCAAGCCTATAGCCCACCCGTTTTTTGGCCATTTTTCCGCTGGGGGGTTTGGGCGCGCCGACCTTCGGGGGGTTATTTTTGGGCGCGGCTGTGCCAGCGGCCTATTTTTGGCACGCGGAGGCCGTTCGCAAAGTCTCGCCCCATTCCGAGTCCGGCGGACGAAGTTGGCCAGCCCCTCCCCCCAAGGCTATAGCCCACCCGTTTTTTGGCCATTTTTCGCTGGGGGGTTTGGGCGCGCCGACCTTTGGGGGGTTATTTTTGGGCGCGGCTATGCCAGCGGCCTATTTTTGGCACGCGGAGGCCGTTCGCAAAGTCTCGCCCCATTCCGAGTCCGGCGCACGAAGTTGGCCAGCCCCTCCCCCCAAGGCTATAGCCCACCCGTTTTTTGGCCATTTTTCCGCTGGGGGGTTTGGGCGCGCCGACCTTCCGGGGGTTATTTTGGGCGCGGATGAGCACACGGCCTATTTTTGGCACGCGGAGGCCACTCGCAAAGTCTCGCCCCATTCCGAGTCCGGCGGACGAAGTTGGCCAGCCCCTCCCCCAAAGGCTACAGCCCACCCGTTTTTTGGCCATTTTCCCGCGGCTTCTTTTTGGCACCCCAAGGCCCCTCGTAAAGTCTCGCCCCATTCCGAGTCCGGCGCACGAACTTCGCCCCTGCCTCCCACCAAGGCTATAGCCCACCCGTTTTTTGGCCATTTTTCCGCTGGGGGGTTTTGGCACCACGGCCTTCGGGCGCTTATTTTTTGGGTGGGGCTTTGCCCGCGGCTTATTTTTGGCACCCCGAGGCCCCTTGCAAAGTCTCAGCCCATTCCGAGTCTGGCGGACGAACTTCGCCAGTGCCCCCCACCAAGGCTATAGCCCACCCATTTTTTGGCCATTTTTCCGCCGGGGGGTTTTGGCACCACGATCTTCGGGCGCTAATTTTTGGCACGGCTTTGCCCGCGGCTTATTTTTGGCACCCCGAGGCCCCTCGCAAAGTCTCGCCCCATTCCGAGTCCGGCGAACGAACTTCGCCCGTGCCCCCCACCAAGGCCATAGCCCACCCGTTTTTTGGCCATTTTTCCGCTGGTGGGTTTTCGCACCATGACCTTCGGGTGTTTATTTTTGGGCGCGGCTTTTCCCGTACCTTATTTTTGGCACCCCAAGGCCCCTCGCAAAGTCTCGCCCCATTCCGAGTCCGGCGGACGAACTTCGCCCGCGCCCCCCACCAAGGCTATAGCCCACCCGTTTTTTGGCCATTTTTCCGCTGGGGGGTTTTGGCACCACGATCTTCGGGTTCTTGTTTTTGGGCGCGGCTTTGCCCGTCGCTTTGCCCGCGGCTTATTTTTGGCACCCCGAGGCCCTTCGCAATGTCTCGCCCCATTCCGAGTCCGGCGGACGAACTTCGCCCGAGCCTCCCACAAAGGCTATAGCCCACCCGTTTTTTGGCCATTTTTCCGCTGGGGGGTTTTGGCACCACGATCTTCGAGCGCGGCTTTACCCGCGGCTTATTTTTGGCACCCCGAGGCCCCTTGCAAAGTCTCGCCCCATTCCGTGTCCGGCGGACGAACTTCGCCCGCGCCCCCCACCAAGGCTGTAGCCCACCCGTTTTTGTGGCCTTTTTCCGCTGGACGAACTTGGCGCCCCGGCCTTCGGGCGGGTATTTTTCAGCGCGGCTGTGTCCGCGGCCTATTTTTGGCACACGGAGGCTCCTCGCCAAGTCTCGCGCCATTCCGAGTCCGGCGGACGAAGTTGGCCAGCCCCAACCCCCAAGGCTATAGCCCACCCGTTTTTGTGGCCTTTTTCCGCTGGACGAACTTGGCGCCCCGGCCTTCGGGCGGGTATTTTTCAGCGCGGCTGTGCCCGCGGCCTATTTTTGGCACACGGAGGCGCCTCGCAAAGTCTCGCGCCATTCCGACTCCGGCGGACGAAATTGGCCAGCCCCACCCCCCAAGGCTATAGCCCACCTGTTTTTGTGGCCTTTTTCCGCTGGACGAACTTGGCGCCCCGGCCTTCGGGCGGGTA